>CAUYLG010018050.1:0-197354 GCA_963573385.1 Cacajao melanocephalus
AAGTCAACACCAAGACAAAAGTAGGCCAAATTGCAGGGTCTTTATTGCCGGCGACCACGGAGGACTCGCGTCTCTCCAACCCGTGGCCCCAAAAAGGAGGGTGTCAAGACCTTTTATACCCCTAAAACCACCTCGGGGTGAGCGTGATGGGCAGGGGTGGGGGTGAGGAGCTTCAGACATTCAGAGGGCTAGTGAATTCTGTAAATCACCTTCTGGGTGGAGATGAGGGTGAGGGGCGGGGCGGGGAGGGGTGAGGAGCTTCAGACATTCCGAGGGCTAGGGGACTTTTGACTTTCTGATTGTTACTTAAGTGGTTAACAAAAGTCAAGATAAGCATTTGTTTACACATTGTCTGGGTGGGGTGGAAATTACAAGTCGCAGGGGCCAAGATGGCCTGGGTTTGGACTGCTTGCATGTCACATTACGGATTACAGAGAGCAGTTTAAACAGAAAGCCAAGGTATGGTTGAGGTATGCAGTTTTATGGGGCTTTTATCATGTCACAGTTACAATATCTTTGTCTACTAATTCTGTTATCTTTCCATTTCTGGGCCTATTTATATTGATAGACTTTTTTCCCCTTAAAAATGGGTCATGGTTTCTCACTTATTGGCATGCCTGGTAATTTTTGACTGGAAGCCAACATTGTGAATCTTATATACTTGGGTGCTAAATTTTGTTTTATCCTTTAAATAGTGTTTAGCTTTGTCCTAGATTGCAATAAATTACTTGTAATTGGTTTGATTCTTTAGAGTTGCTTTTCAGTTTGTTAGGTCAGATCTAAAGGCAACTTTTAGTCTAAACTAATTTAGACTAACTTCTAAGTCAATACAATACTGAGTACTCTACCCAGTTCTCCGTATATTAGAAAGTTATTCCACTCAGGTCAATTGGAACAGAACTTTCTGCAGCCCCATGTGAACTTTAGAAATTGTTTGCCTTGTTTATTTCCTGGCCTTGGATAGTTTCCTTTTACATATATGCACATCAGTACTCAGCCAAAACTCAAAGGAACTCCCTCTTCAGATCTCTGGAGGACTTTCTCTGTGCAACTTTCTCCTGCCTATATTCTTCTCCCACTAATTCTAGCTACTTGAGCCTCCCTGAATTCTAAACTCTGTTTCCTCCATTCAGAAAAACTTCTTGCTCTGTTTGAGTTCTCTGCTTTTGCACTATATCCCGGAAACTCTCCAGGTGGTAAGCTGGGAGCAGTCAGAGGCCTACAATCGGAGGGCCTACTTTCAGAGATTACCTGACCTGTGCTACCAGTTCCCAAATATTTGAATAACATAGTTTCATGTATTTCCTCCTCATTTTCTAGTTGTTTAAGGTAGGAAGATAAATCTAGTCTACATTGTTCCATCATGACTAGAATTAGAAGTCCTCTTCAGAATAGCATTACATAAACAATTAAGATATATGTATATAACTTAGTCTTTATCACAATCCTTCCATTCTCATAGGTTAAAAAAATTGAAGCTTAACAATTTGCAGTTGCAAAAATATGGAACCAGCCCATATGCCCATCAATCAACAAATGGATAAAGAAATTGTGGTATATATATATATATATATATAATATATATATCATGGACTACTACCCAGCCATAAAAAGGAACAAAATAATGGCATTTGCAGCAACCTGGATGTAATTGGAGACCATTATTCTAAGTGAAGTGACTCAGGAATAAAATATGTTTTTTTTTTAATTTTTTTAAAATGGAGTCTTGCCCTGTCACCCAGGCTGGAGTGCAATGTTGTGATCTCGGCTCACTGCAGCCTCCACCTCTTGGGTTCAAACGATTCTCCTGCCTCAGCCTCCCAAGTAGCTGGAATTATAGGCACCTGCCACCAAGCCCAGCTAATATTTGTAATTTTAGTAATGATGGGGTTTCACCATATTGGCCAGGCTGGTCTCAAACTCCTGAACTCGTGATCTGCCAGCCTTGGCCTCCCAAAGTGTTTGGATTACAGGCATGAGCCATCATGCCTGGCCTAAAATATGTCTCTCACTCATAAGTGGGAGCTAAGCTATAAGGATGCAAAGGCATAAGAGTGATACAATAGACTTCTGGGACTGGGAGGGATGGCGGGGAGGTGAAAGATAAAAGACCACACGTTGGGTACAGTGTACATGGCTCAGGTGATGGGTGCACCAAAATCTCAGAAATCACCAGTAAAGAACTTATTTATGTAACCAAACACAACCTGTTCCCCAAAAACCTATTGAAATAAATAAGAAAGACAAGACAAGAAAGGAAAACTTAAGCCTTAGATAGAGAAATTAAATAATCATGAGGAATGGTGTAGCATAGTGGTTGAGTGTGTGAGTGAAAAACAAGCTATTGGCTTCTTAACTAATTAGCCATAAGACCTCTATGTACTTCTGTTTTAACATCTATGACAATAAGAATGTTTAATTCCCAGAGCTATTATGTAGATTACATGTTTTTTGACACATCAGGTGTTTAGAACAGTGCCTGGCAAAGAGTAAATTTCCAGTGAATGTCAGTTTTTAAAATTTTCAAAGTCACATGGCTTGTGGTAGAGTAGGGCCTCTCTAGCTCTGAAGTTCATGTGCTTTCCTATATTTTATGCTGCCTTTGAATAGTGAGGCTCATGAACATGCTGTTATTAAGACTTAGTTGGAATCTTTTCTTATATGGGCACTTAAAAAAAAAAAATCACTTGTGGAATCTTAATTAGCTAATGTATATTGAATATCTTTTTTTAGGTCCTGAAGTATCCAAACAATAAACTAGCTATTTATGATAGAAAGTTACCCCCTAGTAATACATGTTAATGTAGAAGCAGTGACTTGGGTCTGGGAATACAAAAGCGGAAGCTGAAGCGCCCCAGATGTCTCTGCTTCTGCTTCCGGAAGGCCAATGCTTTGGTAATGTTGGCAAGAAAATAAGTGCAAATATCTTGGATACCTCATTTTTTTTTTCTCCTTTTCCACTTCAGGCCACTCTTTTGCCTTACACCCACATTATACCAATTTAACTCAAATTCAACTCACAGCCTACGCAAATGTTTTAGATGGCACCCTTGCCTGAATCATGATGCCTGTGGGGGCTGGACTGTTTTCTCTAATTTCCTTTCAGGGTCAAAAATCTATGAAGGACTACTTCAATGAACGATTAATCTCTTTCAGGAGATCATATTTCTATTTAGATGTCCTAAGAACATAGTGAAAAAGACATTGGACCTTTTCTCCCTGTTAAAAAAAAAAGCGAGACAGAAACACAGAGAGAAACAGAGAAAAAGAGATTTCACCATGTTCTTTTATTTGTTAATAGTATCTGTCAAAGAAATCCCCTATAAAAGCCCCCAGTTTACTAAAGAAGGTAAAACATTAGAGAATTGCAGAGCCATCCTTTTTCCTTCTTTTATTTTTTTACACAATGTAGCTTCTTTACATTGTTAAGCTCTTAAAATGACTATCTGCTGTTTCCTTTGAGTGGCCTTCTTTTCTCAGAATTCTTAATTTATGTGACTTTTCTATCAAAAGGATTTTTTTTTTTAAGACCAATCTGTTTTTCTTACAATCTGTGGTCACTCAGGCCTTCAAGGTTTTAGTGGGTTTAATTTTTTTTTTAATTTCTTCATTTCTTTTGTGTCTGTTATTTCCCTTTATCATTACATCTGAATGGAATTTCTTCACTTTAATTATAATTAACCAGTGTTCTTCACAACTTGCTCCTCAAGCAATGAGGAGCAGCTGGTTCTTCCAGGAGAAATAGGGAGGCACTGAGATGAGCTCTCTCCCTTATGCAGAGAAGTCCTGTTAGGAATTTACAGTGTTTAAATGTAAGTTCCTTTGTTTGTTTATCTGCAATTGCATGCCTGACCTTAGCTAAGTAAAACCTGATGAAAGAGAAGAGAGACTCACATCACCATCCACTCTTTTGTTTTCTTGGCCCAATAAGTACATTTCTTCATTTCTGGCATTTCATTTTAAAATTTATCTGGTGCAATTTTTCTGTTGCATATCTAAAAGCAAATGCATTATAAACTCTTTTGCTTTTTCAAGTGCTTTTTCAAAATGTTTAACTTCATAATATAAGAACAAAAGATTTGTGTTATATAAGTGTTTTCTGTTTTGGAATGGTGGAAATGATGGGTATTTTATATAATCAGAGCTGTAATCTTGAATGAAAATTGCATTCTAGAAGCATTCCTGAACAATAAAGTGTCTTCTTTTGGGGTTTAGTACATTATTAATCATTTAGCCTTAATTCATGAAGAAATTATCATTCAGTAGTTTTAATTCCCTAATGAACTATCTGAAGTGAAGTAACTCATTCTTCACACACCAATCAATGCTTGCACAGATGGAGGCAGTGAAATAAATTGAAGCGAAATGTTAAATAACATGTTACCCTCATCACTCCTGAGGATATCACATGCTGTGGTGACTGCCCCATTCTTAGGGATGTGCTTCTCCATACACTTGAAATGGAAGTCATTCAATTATAAATATTATATAGATCCACGAAGGATTGGTTAAAAACTGGAACACATTCTAGAGGAAGGGTTTATTGTGTCTCCATGGTCTTTCTTATGGGACACATCTTGGTCTTATAGGTGGATATAACCACAGAAGTAGTTTGTGTAAATAGATGCAAAAAATGGAAGATCTTGTAACTACAGGTTTCAGTATGATTTAGAAAGTTGCTATATTCATCCAAGTGGAGAAATGCGTGCGTCTTTCCTTAGTGATGTTTTATATTCCACCTGATGTAGTGTCTACAGCAGCAGTTTTCTCTCTTGTTGGGGCATCTGAATACATGTTGAACTCTTAATATAACGCAAATGTCTGATGAGCCCTATCTCTGACTTACTGTAAACAAATTTGTATAGGTGAGGCCTGGAAATTGAATTTTTTTTAAGCTCCACAAGGGATTTTGATAAGCATCCAGGATTGAGAGTCACACTGCACTAAAAAAAATTTGTTATTTTTTGCCTGTCTATTTATACTTTATAGAATTATCAGGATTAATACTTAATTTAATAGTCAATCCATAGTCAATGTTAACAATTCTGGAATATCCATGTAGATTTCCTTTAAATGGAGATTTTAAAATCTATTTTGAGCATGAGAGGTTATCAGTGAGAATGTCTCTTCTTTCCTTCTCTTTCTTCAATCTTTTTACTCTTAAATAAATCATCACCATACCCCCTCTCTTTATTGAAGGTCTAAATCTGTCGCATACCATGCTGGCACCTTTCCTTCAGCAGCTCACTCTTCACACTCACCCTCAAGGTAAATAGAACCATATTCACTATACAGGTGAGACCATTTGGCGTTGGGCAATTAGATCAATTGTCCAAAAGCCAGAATTTACATATATGCCCATCGGACTTCAAAACTTTCTCTTTTTATACCACTCATCCTCTCTGCTCATTCCTTTTCACCCTTCCTAAATGTTTCCTCTTAGCCCCTGTTCCACTTCATTCTTTTTTTGTTTTCCTTTATCTTTCGTTGCCACAATATGCCTGTCTGAAAAATGAGCGAAAAGGGCACACATGGCTCACAAAAGCTCTTGGTAACAATAACTGCCTCAGTCTTCTGGTAAATATTTCCACTTGGAGAAGTTCTCACAGTCACTAAGTGGACAAACCTCGGATTGGTATCCTTTGACTAATGTAAATATTTATATTTTTTGACTGCTTCATTTTAAAGAATGTCCTGGGGTTTGCTCAAGAGAATATAAAAACCTGCTGTCTCTGTTTCCATTACCAGACCCAGACATGACCCCGGTATATTGAAGCATCTGCTTTTAATTTCACATCTTTTTTATCTCAAGGACCATCCTTCTGAACTAGGGTTTAAAGTAGCTCGATAAACAGCAACTGTGAGATGGAGGTAATGAGGAGATTGCCTTTGGCTAAGAAGTGGCAGATATTACAGAACTATTTCCCTGGGATATTGAGGAGCTGTGTAACCTGGGCTTTAGTAAAGTCATCTATATTCATGGCCTGTCATTTATACTTGCCATTGGACACAGGGGCATCTAGCTGATTATCCACCTGTGCTTCTCAAACACTGCCAAAGAATTACTCCTTTACTTATGCCTTTCTCCTCTGATTCATTTCTCTGGGTGGGGCATGGGGGAAAGGGAATATAGCTAATAACCACTATGCAAAGTAAGAAATGCATTTAAAAGTTGATACAGTCTGGAGAAAAGGTGTGACCCTTTCTGCAGAAGTGAGGTGGGCATATACTTGAGAAGGAAGATTCCACATGGCGTTTGATAGTATTTGGCTGGAAATGATAGAGAAGACTATTTTTAGACTCAGGGAACAAAGAAATGAACAACTTCTCTTGAACATTGGCAAGGATTGAATATTCTTGTCTAGCAAAATACTTTGCACATAATTGAGGCTCAATAAATATTTGTTAGGTGAGTGATGGATCAAAGGACTACAAGGAGATGCTCAAGTTGCTAACTAGAAGGTTTAGTGCAGTGATAAGGAGTCAGAAATGTCCATTTCTGGCTTTACGACCTTGTGTAACTTTGGGCAAATGACATAGCATCCGTGAAGTTCTGCTATAAAATACAGGTGGTTTTGGGGATTAAATGAAATGCTATAAGTGAAAGTACTTTGTAAATTACAGACTATGAATAAGCTATGAAGGAAACAGCAGGAACACCACATCGCCAATATATAACATTAATTAAAGGTTTGGTTGAGAGTCACAAAAGAGAAATTAATAGGGATAAAGTTACAGAGACTACATATTTTTGGACTTGAAAGCTATTGCCTATGTTGAAGACAAATCTAGCTTAAGGTAGATAATTGCTTCAGGGCAAGGATTATGTTTTATTAATACAGGTTGAGCCTACTTAATCTTAAAATCTGAAATCCCAAATGCTCCAGGCCAGGCGCAGTGGCTCAGGCCTGTAATCCCAACTCTTTGGGAGGCCAAGGCAGGCAGATCACCTGAAGTCAGGTGTTTGAGACTAACCTGGCCAACATGGCAAAACCCTATCTCTACTAAAAAATGCAAAGAAATTAGCCAGATGTGGTGGCACGCACCTGCAGTCCCAGCTACTCGGGAGGCTGAGGCAGGAGAATCCCTTAACCCAGGAAGTGGAGGTTGCAGTGAGCTGAGATCACGCTGTTGCACTCCAGCCTGGGCGACAGAGGGAGACTCCATCACACACAAACAAAACAAAACAAAACTCCAAAATCAGAAAACTTTTGAGCACTGAAATGATGCCACAAATGGAAAATTCCACACCTAACCTCATGTAATAGATTTCAGTCAAAACACAGGCACGTAACACACAGTGTATTTAGCATTGATAAGGGTTAAAAACAACCTCCCAGCTTCCTTCAACTGGGCCGTATCTTTTCTGCACATGCCGAGATTCCCCTGCTAGATTGCGAATCAACAGCAGGTTTTCCACGATATCCTATATTCATTACTCACTGTGGTTTTTTTTTTGTTTTTTGTTTTTGCTTATTCTCTGCTCTAAAATATAATATTGAAAATGCAAATATTTCAAAATCAGAAAAAATCAGAAATCCGAAACATTCTTCTACTTCCAAGCATTTTGGATAAGGGATACTCAACTGATACTTATATTTCCAGTTTCAGCAGGATCTGCCCTGGAGTAGAGGTTCAGTGCATGTTTTAGAGGAGAGATTAAAGGATAGACAGATGGGTGTGTGGCTACATGGCTCTGGGGACATTTTTAGATTGAGAAAGAAAAAAGCAGTTTTTGATATCCTACTTAGCATAGCCCAATAGAGTTTTAAAAGAAAACTCAAATCACAACTTTTGCTAAACCTTTTGGTAAGACATGTAGCAGTTTATGTCGTTTCTCCAGAAAGATAGGTGATAGCATGAAACATTGCAGAGAGAGCAGGGCTTGTTTTGTGTGATTGGAAGCTACATTTTCTGAATTAGTATTGTAGTCAGCTGATAAGATGGCACCAACTGTTAAATGATTGTTAAAGTAGAAAAGAGGTATAAAGACTATGACATCAGCCTGTTTTCTCACATGCTGTAGAGTAGGCACTGTGGTGCTTTCTGGCAATGGCCACCAGTGTCCTTATTAGGCAATGAGGTGAGAAGGAAGGTGTGATCTTTGTTGGAGAGGCAGCTTCATAAAGAATTAGGGGTGATTATGTGTGAGACTTTAAGTTCCAGGAGTTATTTGAACCCAATAGAATTTCAAAAGCACCAATTTGGCATATTTCACAATTTTATATGTTCATTTTGGTTGAGCTTTTGTCCAGGTATATTTTGCACACAGAATTATGTGTGTTTGTAGATAGGCATACAAACTATTAGTGAATTGAGCCAAGTAGCTCTTCAGTTGCACTAACTTGTTTTGATAGTTTGGAAGCCCCTGTAAGGAAGCAGGATACAAAAATTTGACCCCTGGAGGCTAACAAGATAGACACGAAACCCTATGAAAACAATCCACTTCCTGTTATTGGTCCCATGGGGAAACTTTCTTGGGATATATGAGTGTCTCACTCAAGAGAAATGGAAGGAGCAGATGTAGAGACAAAGAGATACAGTTCCTGGGCCTATATTCATGGGACAACACACATGTCAATAAAGGGTGCATCCTGGTGACTGGACAGCCAGTCTCCAGTGATAATGTCATAATTATAATGCCTAATGTGTGAAAGACCTGGGATTATGGGCAGAAGGTGATTGTGGACACATAGAAATTACTTGTAGTTCTCATCAATGTGCCTTTAGCTTTTCTGATCTTTAAGACCTGAAAAAAATCCCTGATATTGGGAGCAAATAGGAGTTCCTATGGTATTATTAGGTGAGCTGTGGGTATAGAAAGCCTCTCCACTATTTGTCAACAAATATTTATTGACCAGACACTATGTGCCAGGTATTTTTCTAGGTACTTCTGTTACAGTGATGAACACAACAACATACCAGCCTGTGCAAAGCTTACATTCTGGTGAAGACAAATGGCGATCGATTAACCAGACGAACATGTATGGTAATGTCAGATAGGTAAAAATATGATGAAAAAATATAAAGCAGGCTAAGAAAATTAAGATGTACTGTCAGAGATCGGGAGGCTGTTTTAAAGGAAGTGCCAAGGAAGGCATTTCTGCGCAGGTAATAGTGGAAGAGAGAGCTGGGTGAAAGGAGGGAGGTAGCATATGAAGTTATGGGGAAGTGTTGCAAGAAGATGAAACAGCAGGTGCAGAAGACTTGAGTTGCATCTTAACGAAGCAGAACGGAAGTCAGTATGCAATAAGTGGAATGATCTCAGGGAGGAAAGATAGATGAGACTGGAGAGGCAAGCAGCAAGAGAACCAAAGACCCTGTACGGGTCATGGCCAGAATTTAGATAGCCTAAGTGTGATGAGCAGCTATCAAAGAATTTTGAGGAGGAGAGCAGTATCATCAGATCTATATTTATAAATTCATCTTTCTGCTGCCACATAGAGAAGAAACTTGTGGGCAGTTGCAGCATAGCAGCAAGGAGATCCATTATCCTCTCTTGTGATGTCTAGCCTACAAAGAACACAAGCTCCTCAACACCTCTGCATACGAATGTTCCCAGTGCTTTGCCTTGATAGATACTGAATTTATTATAGAAAGGGAGGTGAAAGAAATTTCTAATTTAGATTGGGGCAGAGATAGCTCAGCCTTTCAGGACTTAGGACCCTTCTTATAGATGAGTCTGTTTCCATAAAGGGTGAATTGAGTTCCTTCTGTTTCTCAGAGTTCTCTAGTGATTCTATGGGAACATGGAAAAATACTCATAATAATGGCCATATATTTTTTAGAGGTATGTAATGGAGGAGCTGTAGGAGGACCACAAGAGATGGAGATAAGGAGAAATTTGAGTCATACAGAAAGTTTAGCTTAAGGCTGGAGACCGAGACTGGATAGGAGAGTCATCAATTTGTTGTCACGACTTGAAAGGTGCTTTGCAGAATTAAACCATGGAAACGTTAAAATTTTCCTTCCCCCTTGTCAGTATAAAATGTATTTGATAAGGTCAGTGAGTGTTGGATAAGAAATAGGTCTTCTTCTTTGATAGGCTTCTCCGGATACTTGTCTTGACCTGTATCAATAAAATCACCCTTTCTTAGCTAAATGAAAGAAACAATCAGTGCAAGCTTCTCCATAATTTTGATTTGTGGGTGTCAGGTGAGTCTGTGAGCTCCCACCCTTATTGTAAACACTGTCTCTAGAGGAGATGATTGTTCTCAACTTTTACAGTCATGATGCAGTCATGCTTTGAGATCATCTCAGAAGTGCTGCGGAAGCACAAAGCATTATTACTATCATTATGGCAGTAATGACTATGATTATCATGCAGTTAGCGGGAGCTGAGGAGGAATGGCAGTTAAAGGTGAGTAAGCTTTACCCCCCATATGTCAGAGTAAGATTTGTAGTATCAAAAATGTGTGCGTGCGTGTGTGTGGTGGGCAGAGAGAGGCAAGTGTGGGTGTTGAGATGGCATTACTGGAAGATATATACTCAAATCTATTTTAGTAAAACTGTTCAGAGCACAAAATTCCATTTTACTTAAAACCTGGAGTATGACTTCTCTTTGTTTCAGTAATAATGTGTTGGTCTGAAATGCGGTTATCCTGCATATCACTTGGGAGGTGAAGATGACCTCAAAAGCTTTGGAGGCAACAGGATGTCGTGATGTATACTATTTATCTCAGATATTACTCCAGCTGCTCTCGGGGACAAGAAGAGGGTGTAACAGAAAATCTATAGTTTCACACCTTTGTCATTTACTATGTTTACCCCAATTTCTTCCTTGATTACCATTTTTGGGAATCTGTGATTCTGAAAAACTAATATTCACTCATTCAACAAGCATTTAAGCATCATGCCTGCTGTTAGGTTGCAGGATTAATGGGACGAGTGCGATTTATTCTCCACCTTAAACATTTTGCAGGTTGAGAGAGAGTCAGACAAGAACATCAATGGGTTTGAGGTGTTACGTTCTTCAAGCTCTCCCATTGCCTGAGTGCCATAATCACATTTGTACCTTGGAAGTCTCCCTTTGGGATCAGCATGTAGGATGGATTTAAGGAATTGCACTGGAGAGCCTGTAGCTATTGTAGAAATACAGATGAGAGATGCATACCTACCTGTTAACTTCTTTGAAGAATCTTTTATCCCTGAAATCCAAGTACTTGGCATTATTTATCCTGAGATGAACTAGAGGGAAAGAATGATTTGTAGGGTCCGGATAATTTGTGTGGTAGAATATTCAGTTCTTTGATGGTATGGCCTGGCTGTGAGTAAAAGAGAACAGTACTCTCTTGCAGGAATTGGAAGTGCCTGGACATTCCGTCTGAGTTTGAGGAATTCTGTGTGATTGAGGAGTAGACTTACTCAGAAATATTTTGTGAAAAGTTCTTAGTGAGGAATATTATAGTTACATGTAATATTTTAGACATGGTCTCAGATGTTGCCCAAGAGAGGGTGCACAGTATTTCTTTTCTACCAGAGTGAGTTGCCCAGGAAACTTTTGGAGACCTTCTTTTGGAATTTGAGAATTATTCTAGAAGAGAGAGAGAAAGAGTTAACCTGTCCTTGACTGGAGTAGATACAGTGTATTTTGGTAGAAGATTCCTGGTGGTTCATTGCAGGAACAGGGTTCAACAAGTAAACCATCTCACTGAGCTGTGCAAGATGTACTCTATAAATCCTTTCCTATCCTGGGAAAGCAATAAAGTTCATGTTTTTAAAGATGACACAGTAAAACAGCTTATTGCTTTGAAAGTATAATTTTGAAAGGCTGAGGTTTGTCCTTGCATCATTGGGAAGATGGCAATCACTATGAATTAATGATGTAGAGCATGTTTATGGGGGGTCATGTTTTACCCATATAGAGATCAAACAACTTTCTGGTACTTCTGGAAATTTGCTTGAATACCATTACTTTTAAATGGCAAAAACCGCAGTTACTTTAGTACCTATCTAATATTTGCTGGTAATTATGAAAGAGAGTCAATTGAGGTAGCTTAACTTCATACCAGACCTGACTTACAGAGTCTGAGGACTAGCTGCATTTTTATGGCCTCTGCGAGTGTGGGAAAGAGGAATGACTAAATTTCCTCTAAACTAGGAAAGATAAAGCCAGTAAGTCTATTTCTTAGTACAAGTGACATAACAAACAAATAAACAGCAGAAGACTAATGCCAAATCATCAAGAAAAAAATCTTTATGGCCTTTGTACTAAGAATTTGAAAAAGCCTACCTTGACAATACCAGACTTTTCTTTTCCTAAGAAAGTCCGATATCTTTTAGGGATCCTTTCAGGTATGGCAAAAGGACTGAATAAGTCATTTAAGTCCTATATTAATATGTTTTATACATGTTATATACAGAATTGGAAAAATTGTGGACTGTTGTAGAATGTAAAGATGATGTTTATGGATTGCTTCGAGGCTTTTTAACTTCCATGTCAGGAAATATCTTTAATAGAAGCAAAAATAATCTGAGATGCATGGGGACACAGTTCAGGATGTGAACTGAAAGGAAATAATCATGCCTGGTAATTCAGGATGTAAAATCATTCCCTTCTGTATCTAAAAGGCAATATTCTTACACAACTTCAGAAGAAGCAGAAAATGATCCCCCATTGACATATAAGTTTGATTAGATTGATGTTTGTGAATACCTTCTTATAATAGGCTCCATGCTAAATGTGTTTGCCTGCATGATCTTATTACATAATGGTTTATTTAAATGAGGAAACAGGCATAAGAGATTTGTGATATTTTTTTTCCCTCAGACACACAGCTGAAATGTGGCGGAACTAAGGCTTAAAGCTTTGGACATTGAGGCTGAAGGTTCTTTCCTGTGCCATTTGTGGACTTCTCTTCTGACTTACTGCTGGTAACTCCCTGGCTGTCAGACAAATAGGCTGAGGCCTGGGTACCATCTCTACTACCCTCACCAGCACCTTGATCCTCTCCCCACCTAGAGACCATGTTGGGTCCTGGACCACTCATGGAATTAAAAACCTCTGTCTTTAATTCTTTCACTGTTATCTCCATCTATACCCAATGTTGAGACAAGAACTTCCAGGATTCCTTTTCACTTTCAGAAATTTTGGTATCGGAGGTCTTCTTAATACACTGTTATAATGTTAAGGGGCAAGCTAGATTGAATCTGCCACTTCTCATCTGAAACATATTTCAAATCAGTCAAATTGCTTCCCTACCATGCTAGCTCAAGCCACCACCTTGAAGGAGAAGAGTCTGGACACGTTTAGATGGATCCGTATGCTTTGCTATTCAGTGTGGTCCATGGACCAGAAGCATCTGCATCACATGAGAGTTTGTTAGAAATGTGGAATCTCATGTTCCACCTTGGACCTAGAGAATCATATGCATTTTAATAAGATTTCCCCAGATGTTCTTGTACACTTTAACGTTAGAGGATTGCTCTTCTCACAGATCTCCCACACTCTTTGCCTCCTCCATTACATTCCCCCTCTTTGCATCCAGTGTGATATTTAAAAAATATATAAACAATTATATCATTTCTACTTAGGGCTACCCATCTCACTTATATAAAGCCCCTGCTTTTTATGATAATCTACAAAGTCCTCTTGCCTACTTCCAGGCATGCTGACTTCCTTTCAGTTCTTAAAAGTGCCAAACTTGCTTCTACCCATAAAACTTACCCTTGTTATTTTCTCTACCCAGAACAGTCACCAACTCTTGGCATGATTTTAGTTTTCTTATCCTTTAGTCTCAGTTTAAGTATCACTTCTTGAATAAAATATACCTGACCACTCTATAGTAGGTACATGCAGTTTTCCTCTATCACAACTGTGCTGATTTCCTTCAAGTCATTTATCTCTATTTGCCATTATATTATCTATTTATTTCCCTACCAATTGGCCTAGACTATATGAGTGGAAGACTCATGACTGTTTCTCCAGCACTTAACACAATGAATGACACAGAAAAGGAATTTGATAAATATCTGTTGAAACAAAGAGCAAACGTACCATAGGTATGCCTCTTGCTCATTAGATTTGTTCAGGAGAACTTGTTAGTGCTTGCGATTCTTGAAGTTGTTACCAGTTCTTTGTAGTTTTACCTGGAATATCTTCAGTTAGCTATTCAGAATTCAGGGGGCTTTCTAGTACCTACTTTCATAATCAACGGTATAGTAATTTTTATTTCCAAGTATTTGCAAATATGAGGTAGTTCTCATTTTCCTATTACCACCAACAAACATTACTCTTATAGCAAATGTCCAGCCATTTCCTTAATGGAAACCAGAAACGGTCATGGACAAGTATAATTGCTTTGATCCAGAGTTCTTGATGAAGGAGCATATTGGACAAATACTGTGTGTGTGTGTGTGTGTGTGTGTGTGTTATGAGAGAATATAGTAAAGGATGCTGATGTAATGAGTTCAAGGGCTGAGGTCTTGAAATATTAGGCTGCAACTAATGGCTAACCCAGGGTCAGAGAAAGAAAACTCCCCTGCGATGTATCATTGCACAACTGCATAAAGCAGATGTGTAACAGAGGCTTGTATCTTTCCCTAAAACATCTGGCATTAGTCATTATGAGAAGCAGGTGCCTAGGTTGGACAGACCATATGTCCATTCCAGGATGACACATTTCTGTTGTTTCTGGGTTGCGTTGGAATTTTCTTTGGCTCCTGTCAGCCCAAGCACATTAATGATAAAAATGATAATGCAGAGAAAGATTGCCTAAGAAAGAGGGTAAACAATGTAGCTATGCCTTCTGGCATGATGTTTGGGTTTCAGAAAAATTAGTAAGCCACCTTGTGACTGACAGCCTGTGATGGTCCAGATGTGATTTGTGTATACTTTCTGTGACAGGTTGAATCACAACTTCCATGGATGAGGCTTGTCTCGGAATTGAGGATTTGCCTGCTAGTTAGCCAGTCTTTGCTGGGTCTTAGCAAACGATGGGTCAGGGTGTTATAAAAGTTTGCTGAATTGTACCCTCTCTCTTCATAGAAGCCATTGTATCTCACAAATCAAGGTTCATGAAAGCCCTGGAACAAATTTTACAAATATTTAAAATTTCAGCCAAGGTATGTCATGTAAAAACTCGCTAAAGAACATGGTGAAATCACCTGTCCCTGTTATGCCTTTTTCCCTTGCTTTACTCTAGCCTGGAGTTAAGTCATTGATAGTTAGAGTTCCAGGATGAAAACCATATGGTTATTCAGGTCCACACACACCGTGTGGATTGTGATCTTTGTGAATCCTATGCAAGGTTTGTCTGAAGTTTGTTATGTTTGAGGTTCTAATCGTGGCATTGTTTCTCAAGATGTGATTCACTGATCATCTGTTTCAGAATTACCTGGCATGTTTGTAAAAACCATAGATTTCTGGGACTGTCCCTCTAGGTCTATTGGATCAGCTTCTCCAACGTAAAGTTCAAAAGTCTGTGTTTTCAACAAACATTCAAGATGATCTTTATGAAATCTAAGGTTTGAGAACTATTAGCTTCTGTTAAAGTGTACCATTTTTCATTATTTTCTGATGGGCATTAAATAGAATTAGGAGTTAAAATTGTCAACTTTAAAAATAACTTTATGGGTCCCGAATAACCTTACAAACAATTTTTGGCTTGTTGGCTGTGATGCTAATGAAAATGATCTCATAGTTAACCTTTAGAAATGCCAGCGCGTGCGTCTTGTTCAAAAGTGATTCTTTATGGGGCAAAGAATTGTGTTCAGGAGTGGTCGATACAGTTTGAAATATGTGAGTGTCTGGATGTGCATGTGTAGGAGAAAGGAGAGTTAACTAGGGGGCTGTTGTGTATGAGAACTTTAGATCACTCCTTATCCCAGATCAAATCCTTCTGGAATACTAGGACAAAGAGAAGTTTGTCTTCTTCTTTCTGAGATGATTTAAAGAGCTTTCCTTCTGCAAAACAATATATATCCATTATACCTAAGCTCTTATTATGTCTCTTGTTTTTTTTTTTAAAGCTGTGCAACAAATATATCAAAACCTCCACTTAAAAACCATTCAGGATGTTTTTAGTCTTCACTGTTATAAGTCATTACTTAGAAATGTTTAGAAATTTAGAAAACATTTCTTAGAAATGTTAGGAAATACACAAACTCAACATACCCGTGTAACTAGTATCAACATGAAGAAACAGAATCTCTTTGGCACCTCAGAAGTCTCTCTTGTTCCTAATTCTAATCACTAAACCTTTCTAAGAAAAACCCTTTTTGTGATGGATAAAAGTCATTTTTATTTCTAATAAATATCGAATCACTTGACCTATATTTTCTGTAAATAGAACATTGTTTTTTGGAAATATGGGACTCTTCATCATCTTGAAGATCAATATTCTGCATCATGAACTTTTCCTGACTAAATGCTGACTTACAAAAACCCCTTTTCTCTTGCTAATTTATAATTCTACATTTTTTCTTCCGTTGAGTGCAATTCTCTAGGTTCAACCTGATTCATTTCCATTTCTTCCACGGTTTTCTTTTAACCTGGGATATAAAAACTACAATTTCTGTGTTGTGTTAGGTGTGTAGTCAATACAAATTATGGAATATAGGGCAATTATTTGGACTACATTAGTTTAAAACAGGTGTTTGAGAATTTTTTCCATTTCATCCAATGAAAAAACTTGGTCAACAAACAAACCAATTGATTGGGTATAATGAAGTTAGTGCAATGGTTTACTGGGACTAGAGATAACATAATAGGAATTGATATTTGCTATATTAAAGAATGACAAATAAAAGTAAATGTGGAGCTGTTAGGGACTTCACATGATTTTCTATTTTAGTGATAAATCAGACTGGTATTCTCAGCAAGGAGAAAGTGTATTATCTGCAGGATTTAAAAGAAAATGATCTTGGTAATGTGCAAAGATTACTGTAGGTGGGGTCTGAAACTTGGCTGCATGACCAAAGGCAAATCATGCAACTTTAATAAGAGTTTGTTTCTAGATCTATAAAATGAAGATAATAATATTGTCTTCCCAAAATGATGCTGAGAAGTAAATAAGATTATGTTTTAAAACATATACAAAGGGCCTGGCACGTGATAATTAATCAGTATGAACTCTCCCTCTCTTTCAACACGGCAGCATAGCATTTAACATGGGAGTCCTATTATAAAGAAAATGACACAACATTATATTGTAGCCTTTTTCATAAATTTTGCTTTATTTATTTCTTATTCTAAAATGAATACATGTTAATTATATAAAAATTTGGAAATAGATATGTTCCTCCAAAATTTCCTTACTCCCACACTCTTGGAGACATCAATAGTGAATATTGGTTTTTTTTTAGGCATCCCATTTACCCATGTATTTTCTTAGTACCCCTCAGAATGCCCTACACATAGTAGGTGTACTCAACATTTGTGGAATTACACAGTTTCCAAGAATATATGAAAGTAGCCATAAGTCTTTTAGGAATTTTAATTTTTGGCTCAAGGTGGAATCCAGAAGACTTTCTGATCTACCTATTATTTTTTTGAGCCCAAAAGACAGATGCTCAAATAGCTCTAGGATCAGAGAATACAATATCTCTTTTTATAATAGGGTAGGTCTACGATCAGATGTTTATGAACTGAATCATTTTGATCCTTGTTTTGTTAGACTTTCACTGGATTTTAAAATTAAACTTAGATTATTTTGTCTTCTCTATTTTCTTTTTTAAGGAGTGCTTCATGGTGAGAGAAACTGAATTAGGAATGCATGAAACTGAGTTGTTTCTGCTCATTCACTCATTCATTTCTCTGGTTTAGGATCTACATAAGGAGTGTAATTTTTGTCACTCCTCTAAGAACAGGGGAAATCTTGCCCGCTGTGTTTTCCTCTTATGTGGCAATTGTGGAAATCTCTGGGGCAATGTGTGTGGTCAGGTTTTTAATGCAATAAAGTGTTATAAGCTTTTTGTATGGATATGGCAATAACGGGATAATTAGTGTAACATCAGTATTTCTGTTGGGTTATATTTGAAAGCAACAAAACTGACTTTATCCTTTGATTATTTTATTTTACAAAGCATTTATATCTTGGTCCTAATTATTCTGATGAGTATATGTAAACTGGGAGCTATAACTAGATGTGAAAAATTCCCCCACTGCCTAGAACTATCATGAATGTTCATGATCATTTCTTTATCAAATTCTAGTTTAGAAATTCAGGAAACAGAATTAGAAAAAAGAAAGAGGATAATACATTTTCTAGCCCTCACCTTGCCCAGGAGTTGAAGGCCATTCATATTACCAACTTCCCTGAGTGTCTATACTTAGATACAACATGATGATGATAATTATAACTGTTATCTAAGGCATTAAATGGGCTACTTAGCATTTGGAAAAAATAACATTAACCACTAAATATAATCATGTTTCCCTTAGACATGTGGCAAGACTTCTGTGTCTCTGTGCAGAAAGAACATGAGTTTTGAAGTCAGAACAAACTTGTTTTGAATCATTGTTCTACTTTATCAGCTATGTGACTTTGGGGGTAAGTTATTATCCTCTCTGAATGTTGGCTTCCTGAGGATTAAGAGAAATGGCATGTGCAGTGTACTCAGAACAGTGCTTCGCACATTGTAGGCATTCTGCAAGCATTAGTTTGCTTTTCCTTCTCATCATAATAGTGACTTGTCTTAGCAGATATAAATGACTGATGATTTATAATAACATGAAAATGTATGATAAATATTTGTTTTACCCAAGTATAGTATGAAAATCCATTCTTTTCTCGACATGGATTAGAAAGATAAGAATTATATTAAAAATATAATGTACAAATACATATGACAGTTGGATTAATGACTTAAATGTGAGAATAAAGCCACAGAGGGGACAGAAGAAAGTATAGGCAGATATTTTAATGATCTTGTGCTGGAAACAGATTTTCTTCATATGACAGCAACCCAGGGAGCATAAAATAAAAGTCTGTTACATTTGATTATACTAAAATTGAAGACCTTTGTGTGGTAAAATAAAGTATAAAACATAGGGTAAACTCTGAAAATTTATTTACAATTTGTAAGCAAGGGCTATTATCAATATTTAAGAGCTCGTACAAATTAATAAGAAAGTATAAAACAAGTTCGTAAATAA
The DNA here is from genome assembly GCA_963573385.1 of Cacajao melanocephalus. Taxonomy (NCBI): domain Eukaryota; kingdom Metazoa; phylum Chordata; class Mammalia; order Primates; family Pitheciidae; genus Cacajao; species Cacajao melanocephalus. Next base: position 19,097 of record CAUYLG010018050.1, read on the forward strand.
AGGTCTATATATTTAGGTAGCTCCCTCTATCTAAAAAAAAAACTCACCTTGGTAGCCTTGAGTCCAGGTACTCAAGAGAGGGAATTAGGCCATCTTTATATGTGAATGGATAGTCAGTGGTCCTGTATGGACCCAGTGACATTATCATTAGCTCTGTTATGGATGACTGAATTTTTATTTTGTTTCGTTTTTTTGTTTTATTTTTACTGACTGGGTGCTTATACCTGTAAGTTTCCTTTACAAATCTTGTTTAAAATGTTTAGTTTTTTAGATGAGATTCTTTCTGAACATTTCTGTTTACTTTGAGCGATAGGGAATGTACACTTAAACTTTCTTGATGACTCAGTTTATCTTTAAGAACACGGATCTTTGAACTCTGCTATAATGCAGTGCAATAAGATTAGGAAGGGCTGTTTTTATCTTTGCTGATTACGTTCATATTGCTATGCATTTTAAATTATTTGAAAGATATTAATGCTAGCAGGAAAAGAGAATCACATAAGTTGGACTTACCCTTGAAAATCCCCTGAAAAGTTTCCAGAGTGGAGATCAATGTACAATCTCTTAATAATTCCAGCACAGCCAGTTTTTCCTTGGCATTGAAAAAGATTGCTGTTTCTCTGGTTGAGTCCCAGATAAGGTAGTTGGCTTGCAATGTGATACAAGTTTCTGTAAAAAATATCCATTTTTAAATTCTAGGATACTTGTTTTATATTTATACTTTACGTAGATGTAACAATTACATCCTCATACCTACCCTATGAAAATAAACCTATTTTATACCCATTTTACAGTTGATAAATGGACACTTTGAAATATTAAATGTCTTGCCAATTAATATGTGGGAGCTAACATATGGAAAAACCTGTGATTTTGATTTAAATTAATCTTATGCTGTACCAAATTGTATAGAATTCTATGTAAAATAACAGCAAAAACGTTCTGAATGAGGGTCCAATAAACTTTTCACAGAATAAAATATGCAAGTTTTAGGCATAAGCTTTGGGAATGAATGTGCTCTAGCTATTCAGAGGCATGACTCTTTTTCTGCCTGTCAGCAGCATTCTGCCTAGGTGAGGTATTATCCTCTGCATCTCCGTAGAGGTGATAACTAAAGTACGAGATGCTGCAGCCCGTAAAGATGTGTTTTGGATCATGCAGCTTGCCACACTGTATTATATACGACACACTGTGATTCAGTGAGGAATTAAAATCATTTTATCTTATCTCTGGTTTTTTGCATTTCACACCTCTGTGCTATCACTGTCCTTATGAATTTTTCATTGAGCCTTAGAGTTAGGTAATAAAGTTGAGCATATTGGGGAAGGAAGCTTTCCTGAGAGGGAGGCCTGTAATCAGCTGATGAACTGAATACAATTGGCTAGGCATCATGTAATTCCTACCACGTACACCCCACAGAAAACCCTGAGTAAGGGAAAATAGACGCACCATAGCATGTTTACCATTTATTCATGATTGCACAGTTCTTGGCTTCGGCGCTCTGGAATCACAAACAGTGAAGTGCATGGCAAGAGTTTTAGGTGAGGCTCTGAGAAACAGGGAATGGGATAGAAGAGACTCAGTCTCTTGTGATGATTGCTATCACATTGCCTAATAGGCCTCTGTTCTTTCTAAGAAGAGATTAGCTAGCAAATTATTTTCCAAACCTCACCTCAAGAAATTAACTCAACTGCTGTCCCAAATGTTCAAGATTTTTAGGGCACCTAAACTTTTTCTTTTTTTTCCCCTCATTTCTCGCCATGAGAATTCCATACACCATCCTTAAGAGCAGCCTCTTTTTCTTTTGTTTCAGTCATTTTCTCCCCTCCCTGCACCTCCTTCTCTCTCCTTCTCTTTCCATCCTCATCACATAGTTTGCTCCAAAATAACCACTTGTTAAATTTATTAAATTATACATTTTATCTGCTTCATAGAGTCAATAATTTTATTCTTTTTACTAAGCTGCTTCTGTAGCTACAGAACTCTCTTAATTTTTAATGTATGAGGTGTCATGTTACTTTATTTTTAAAGCTTCTTAGCTTGAAATGACACTAATGTATTTGCTTTGTAAAATCATCTGAATTGGCAGGTTCATGTTTTATCTTTCTTCTACCCTCACCTCTCCCTTCTGTCTGAGAGAATGCTGCTTCTGGTGGCCATACTTTGGAAATCCTTGGTGGCCGTAGTTGGAAATTCTGGGCAAAACCACTTACAAGCAAGGTGATTTTGGGCTACTCTTATAACCTCTCTAAGTCTTAGTTTCTCACCTCCAAAATGGAGATGATAATAATAATAGCTTAAGGAGAAATGTAAGGATTAAATGAGATGATATATATATAGTTCTTTGCATATTATATGTGATTTTAAAAAACCAGCTGTTATACTTGTCATCACTCACATATTAAAAGTTCTTTTATATCCTGAACATGACCTGTGCTTTGTAGTATATATTTACTTGGTTCTATATCTATAACTATATAATATATGCCATGTTATCTTCGTGTACGTTTTCCAAACCATTCTGATTGTTCTTTATTTACATTTTTTCCCTAGCTACCTACCACCCTATTTTTCTTTCTTCATTGCTACATATCTTGAAGGTGTAGTCACTGTTAATAGGACTCTGTTAAAAATGTTAAGAGTTCCTCATATCTGAAAAGATTGTGATACGCTCTCAATACCCACCCATTTACAAATCAAAATAAAATTGTACTTTTTGAAATGACATAAAATCCAATAATAAATACTGCTAGCTTATAGATAAAAATATGAGTTTTAAATGATGACATTAAGTAGATTTTTCATTTTGTGATTATATATTTCTGAATCAATTTACCGTACCAGAATTTTTTACTTTTTGAAGGGGTAACTTTTATGCTACTATTAGTGTCTGTATGAAATAAATCAGCCTCAGAAACCAGTTGCCTTCACTTCTTTGGGACACAGACAATTACACATGTATACACATGTGCTACTATTTGCATATGCAGCATATATATTTTCATGCTATTGTTCAAAGTGTGTAAAGTATGCATAGAGGAATATAATAAATCTTCACTCTTGCATCTGACATTTGCTAGCAGGTTTTTTGGTTAGTTTCTCCACATGTCCTTTCCCTATCTGTAAAAATGGGGTCATAACAATATTTGCTTGTTGCTATGAAGATTAGGAATGATTATGCAGGTAATGCCGTTGCAGAAGTTACTAGGCACTGCATAAACCTCAGTGGATTAAATTTAAATATGGCGTACTCATACTTTCTTTGTCTCATTAACTTATTTAGATATGAGATCAAGGTCAGTTTTGAGTAATTGTTACCTACCTCTCCTCTGTTGTTCAGCAACATGTTCCCAGCTGCTTAGTGACACTGTCTCTTTCCCACCAAAAGATGTGAGTGCCAATGTGAGTCTTATTTCAAAACAAGGAAAAAGCCAATTGGCAGATGTGAAAAAATAGAATTCATTTCACAGACTTGAATGGAGGTTTAAATGTGGAGGTTATTTCGAAAGTATTTACTGCAGTGTTCAGTACCTAGGAAATGCTAAATAAATAGGGCTCAGCTGATTATTATTGGAAAACATTTTTGAAAGCAAAGTCTATTCTAAGTTTTGGTCAAGTCAGACTTGGGGTTTAGAATTTAAAAAGTGAGGCTGACAGACTGAGGTGAAAGCAGCTAAAGTTAACATGGAGACAGGCATAGCACATATAGGGAATAATGTCGGTTCACGCAACTTTCACGGACAGTGATTAGGAATAGCTAAGCTTATTTAAAAATACTCTAACTTCTCATTGCCTTCTATGGGGGTTGGATAATGTAACTTAGAAAACATTTATTGTTCTGAGTATGATGAAGTTTGAGGTACAATTTAGGGGTGGTCCTTGAGGCAGAGCTGAAAGTTTCAGCAATTCAAAGGGGAGAGGTATGTGAAGTTTTGGGAAGGTTGGGGAGAGAACAAAAAAAGAATTGACAAAGTTGAGTAGCATGTGGCAAAAAAGGATAAGAAGAAAAATCCTGATAGTGATTTGGAAAAGAAGTTAAATAATTAATGGCAGTATTTAAAGGTTTTAGTGCAATATGCAATTTAAATCTCTTCATCCTCCCTACCAAATCGGCAGTAAAGTCTGAACTACTCATAAATGTGCATTGAGGGCTTGGTGTTAGAGATTGTATTTTTTTACATCTCCCCTAAGTTCATATGTTGAAGGCTAACTCCCAATATGATGGTGTCAGGAGGTAGGGCTTTGGGGAAGTGATTAGGTTATATGGGCAGAACCTTCATGAATGGAATTGGTGCCCCTATAAAAGAGACCCCAGGGAGTTCCCATGTTCCTTTTGCCATGTGAGAGCTCATTGAGAAGGCACCATCTATGAACCAGGAAGCAGGCCCGCACCAGACACCAAATCTGCCAGTGGCTTGATCTTGGACTTTTCAGCCTCTGGAACTGTGAGAAATAAATTTCTGTTGTTTATATGCCATCAAGACTAGGAAATTTAGTTACAGCAGCCTGAATGAACTAAGACATAAGAAAATTATGAGAAAAATATTATGAGACATAGAGGTACCTCTGATATAAAGGAACCACAAAGCTGGTACATTTGAGAACATTTGGGTCACACTGTCTTTACCTATTCATTTTACCCAGACTTATTCCTGTTTCTCAGAGGCTTTGATTACACAGAGCAGACATTTTCATCTGTTGCTTTTTTTTTTAATTTTACTTTAAGTTCTGGGGTACATGTGCAGATTTTGCAGGATTATTGGATAGTTACACACATACCATGATGGTTTACTGTCTCCATCTCCCCCATCACCTACATCAGGCATTTTCCCCGGTGTTATCCTTCCCCCAACCTACCTGCCCCCTGCTGTCCCACCCCAGCCTCCCAGTCCCCAAGGTACCCCAGTGTGTGATGTTCCCCTCCCTGTGCCCATGTGTTCTCATTGTTCAACACCCGCCTATGGGTGAGAACATGCGGCATTTGGTTTTCTGTTCTTGTGTCAGTTTGCTGAGAATGATGGTTTCCAGATTCATCCATGTCCCTACAAACGACACAAACTCATCATTTTTTTATGGCTGCATAGTATTCCATGACATATATATGCCACATTTTCTTTGCCCAGTCTATGATTGATGGGCATTTGGATTGGTTCCAGGTCTTTGCCATTGTAAACAGTGCCACAATGAACATGTGTGCATGTGTCTTTATAAAAGAAGGATTTATAATCCTTTGGGTATATACCCAGTAATGGGATTGCTAGGTCAAATGGAATTTCTATTTCTAGATCTTTGAGGAATCACCACACTGTGTTCCACAAAAGAAACAATTATTAGAGTGAACCGGCAACCACTGCTTTTTTATATACAGATCTGAAGTCACTTTCAAGTTAGGCTCTGACCCCTATGAGCCCCAGTTCTACCTCAAATTGCCCTAGAACATGCATGCTACATTGATGGAAGGCTTTAGATGTATAGCTCAAGAAATGAGGGGGCAAGATTATGGTGATGGTGGCAGTGATAGTAGCAATAATTGCTACTAGCTGTAGAGAAAATTGTAGTATAGTGGTATAATAAAAAAATCCATATAATTTTAACATTAGATCTATTTGAATTTGAATCAAGGATTTGTCATTGTTTGCAGTGTGACCTCAATAACTTACATAACTTCTGTAAAACATAGGTGTTCTCATCTCATCCCTTTACTCATAAGGTTGTGAAAGACTCACAAAAGCAGGTAACAGTAGTGGGAGGGCGATAGGTTGAAAGATTACTGTGGAAATCGTCACTGACTATTTAAGCTAAAGATAAATTTTCTTGAACTAATGAAATAATATTCTTCTAAGCTAAATACTTTGTGAAACACCATTTATTCTACAATATACCAAAAGAATGACACACACTGATAAATGTTTTTTTACCCTCTATCATAAGAAAGTAGTTTTTAATAGTCAGTGAAGTCTTCTGGTATTATTTTAGTTGTGAATAATCTGATAAGTTTACATATGATTTGGATATTCATACTAACAGCATTGACTGCCTCATATATAAAACTGAATTTAAAAAAATTATTGTTAGTAAGCTACTAAGAGGATAAACAACTTGCCAGTTTCTTTAGGCATAATCTTTTAGATACTGGTAAGTTGAACATTTCTAAAACCAGTTATAAATTTTACAAAATAGTAGGGGTATGCTATATTTACAAATATATTCATATCTTAAAATGTTCATTATCCAATTAGCACATCAACTTAAGGTATGGTTCAAGTACTAAGATGTCCAGGAACTACTGAACAATTTTCTGGACAAAGAACATAAAATTACTAATTCCCTCCAGTCAGGTTCAAATTTCCAGTGCATCTGGAGCTAGGATAATTCAACCGATTTGAAAATAAGGTAATCACAATATCTCTGCCAATATTTTCTGTCTTAATGGAACTGAGGGTCCTGGCTAACGCTTTGCATTTAGCTGTTACAAGGCAAAAATTTAACAATTTATCTTCTGTATCTGGCTAACGTAATAAATATGATGGTGCTTAAAAATGTAATGGATAATAATAGATGATTTTTTAGAAAGGCCTTCATTGAAGACAATAGTCATTCCAGTATTTAAACTTTATGAAATAACTAAGGGGGCTGCAAAAAATTATTTTCAAGCATCTCAGTGATATTTGTTTAGCTGTGGGAATATCTGTAAAGTTACCGTTCATATTAAAAAGGGTAGTCAAAGGCTAAAGATAACTAAAGATCCCCTGAGCAATCAATATATAATCATTTAGTAAGTAAATGAGAAATTAAAAGGCTTATAAAATAAAGCATCTTCTTTCCAACTAAAATTTAAAAATTGCTTCAACAGGGGCTAAAGGATAATTAATAGAACTCATTTCTAAGAGTGGATGGCCTGACCTAGTACTTTAACAAGCATATTTATTCATCTTCAAAGCCAAGAGAAAATACTTTGAAACTAGGTCAAAGAGGAAAGTGGTTTTTCTTAGACTATTGTATAATCTAATATTACTTGACTTCTATATTGTTGAGTAACAGACCACAACAGAGGTATTGTGTGACTTGTTTACATTTCAAAGAAACACATAAAAGGTTTTATTTCATTCTATAGAGTTGAGAATTTACGTGATTCCTTTACAGTTGATTCCAGACCTATTTTAAGACCTTCAATGGCAATAGGTATTTTGATTTTTGAAGGTCTTATCTCAAGCACTTTTTAACATATTAAAGTTAAAATGATCACAAACACTAAATATAACCTTGTTGTAATGTTTTTGAAATCAGCTTTCTAATTCTAGTTCATTATGCATAAACTGTCATGTTCATGTGAGTGAAGTATAATATTGATATGTAACTATTTCAAGAGTTAAGGTACAATTGGCTAGTTGACTTAAAATTATTAATACATTTTTTTGTAGACATTAAATTGAACATGTATGAATTTTAATTGTTCAGTTTTCTTCTTAAACTTCGGAGCCAATAGATTTTTTAAACTATCTTTAATACTTTTTAAGGCCTTAGCTACTGTGTTTATAGGTAATTACATTTTTTAAATCCCTGATTATTTCCTTCTATTCTTCCTATGTTTCACAATTGCTTTTTACCTAACATTTGTGTGTTATTGCCACCAACTAACTACTTGTAAAGTACAACCATATCTCTTTAACCTTTTATTAAATTCAAAATAATTAGATAGCCATTTGTCATAACCATGGTAGTTTATACCTAATGAAAGGTATCAGAGAGTTAATCTCTTACAGATTCAATGCAATCCCTATCAAAATCCCATCTAGTTTTTTTTTGGAGAAATTGACAACCTGATCCTAAAATTCGTATGGAAATTCATGCTAAGACCATCATGAAAAAGGTGTGTGAACTTGGAGGACTCATACTTCCAATTTCAAAACCTGTTATAGTAAGATACAATAATCAAGCAAGTATGGTACTGACACAGAATAAATATATAGATCAGTGGAATAAAATTAAGAATCTATAAATTAATCTTAATATTTTTGGTTAATTGATTTTTGGCAAAGGGGAGAGTCAGTTCAATGGGGGAAGAATACTCTTTTAAAGAAATGGTGCTGGCACAACTGGATATCCACTTGCAAAAAGATGAATTTGGGGTTCTACCTAATATCATATACATAAATGAACTCATACTGGATTGCAGACCTAAATGTAAGTCCTACAACCAAAATAAAAACAAATCTCTATGTCAGGCAATGATTTCTTAGGAATGAAATCAAAGCATGGTGATAAAATAGAAAACTGGCAAATTGAACATAAAAATTAAGACTTTCATGCTTCAGAGAACACCATTCAGAAAGTGAAAAGACAATGCACAGAATAAAAGAAAGTATTTGCCCTTATCAGATACTTGAATCTAGAATATATGAATTCTTACAATAATAATAGAACAAGCAAACCAGTTTAAAAATGGGCAAAGTAGTTGAATAGGCAGTTTTCCAAAGAAATATAAAAATGATAGCTAAACACACAAAGTAATGCTCAACATTTCATTACTGAAATGCAAGTCAGAACCCCAATGAGATACCACTTCACACCTCTGAATGGCTGTAATAAAAACAGACATAGTTGTTGGCAAACATTTGAGAAACTGGAACTCTTGTACAGTGCAATGGGATTATAAAAATTGAAGCCATTTTAGAAAATGGTTTAGCAGTTCCTCAAAAGATTAAGCATAGAGTTACCATATGACCCAGCAATTCCACTTCTAGGTATCTACCCAAGAAAAATGGGAGCTTATGTTCACGCAAAAAACTGTATACAAACATACATACCAGTATTATTTTTCATAGCCAAAAAGGTGGTAGCAACCAAAATGCTTATCACTTGATGAGCAGAAAAATAAAATGTAGTGTAGCTATATAAGGGAATATTATTTTATAATAAAAAGGAATGATGTACTGTTTTTTGCCACAACATGAATGAACCTCAAAAACAGTGCACTAGGTAAAAGAAGCCAGTCACAAAAGACCAACTATTGCATGATTTCATTTACAAGAAATGTTCAGAATAAGCTAATCTGCAGAGACAGAAAGTAGATCAGTGTTGCTGAGGGTTGAACGGAGGGGTAAGGGAGAGAACAGAGAGTGATTGCTAAAGGACATCCAATTTCTTTATGGAGTGATGAAAACATTCTAAAATTAGCTAATGGTGATGATTGCACAACTCTATAAATATACTAAAATCAATTAAATTATATACTTTACACAGGTGAAGTATGTGGTATGCAAATTATATATCAATAAAGCTGTTAAAAATGAGGTAACCTCCAAAACATAGTAAAATAGGTGGCATGTGAATATTTTATGTGATAGCTATTTCTAATAATTTTAGCAGCTGTTTTATATTTCCTTCAGAAATAGCCTGAATTTATTTACTTTCATGATCTATACCTTTCTATTTTTCCTCTAGCTCTCCCTATCTCTGTCTATATCTCTCTTTCTATAATTCAGTCCAGAAAATTAAAATATTATGGTGAGATCTGTTTTAAAATCTGAGTAACATAGCTACATGTTCTCAAACTGATAAATATCAGTTTGGGTTATTTTAGCTTAATTTGCACTAAACTAATAAAAACAATTTTATGTTTATATTTGATATTGGCAAATCTCTTTGACAATTATGAATCAGAGTTGCTACTAAATAGTTTCAGATGAATTGTTGCTTTCTGACATTCTTACTAAATGCTAAGAAAATTCTGGTTATTTTAGGAGATAGGATGAAAGAATTATTTCACCTGGGGAAAGAAAGCTCAAGAAGAATCTTCTAGTATTTGTGGAATAGTGGCTAGTTAGTCTCCACTTACTCTGGAAATCATTCCTAGTGAGCAGCAAGATGAACTTTTGAAATGCCTGCACAATAAATTACTAAGAGCAAGAATTTCAAACACTGCCATGACTTCCGAAATGTAAGCCTGGTATTGTTTTCCTCTTGTTCATAGGAAAGAGGCCATCCAGAGGAGGTGCTTCGGGCATAGTGGCCAGAGGCAGAGGATTTCCTTAGATGAATTAATTACGCACATTTCCCATAATAGTTGTACAGTTACAAAGGGATTCAGTTACTTTTTTTTCTCTGTACGTACATATATTTTTTTGGTAGGGTCAGTTCAGTATAGACTAAATAATTAAGTTAGTTGTGATATGTTTTACATCAGCCATTTCATATCTGACAACAACTTCCGGTGAAAGAGATCAGCTACATTGATAGCCTAGTCTAGTTTTGGACAAAATTAGGAAGTTAATAGAGTTTATTGTTCTTTCATATTCCCTTTCTTTTCCTTCTTCCATAAATTATGTCTCTTCCTGGTAGGCAGCATGGTGTAGTAAAGCGTTATTCCTGAAAACAAAACCCAGTTTCCTACATGCAAGTTGTTTTTCTGGTCTCAGTTGCTTAACCTGTCTCTGTTTCCTCATATCAAGAGGAAAATCATCAGTCCTACTTTATAAACCTGGTTTGAGCATCAAATGATACAAAGTTGTAGAAACAGAGGAAATGTTTTCTTTCCCTTCCTCTTAATGTCTCTCTTATCATAAAGAAAAGCAGTAAATTTAAACCACTTCAAGATACTTTTTTCTTAATAAGTTACTCCTTTTCAGGAATATTTGAGTTTAAAAATAGTCTGTGTAGAATACATTATATGTTGGAAGTAAGGAAGGGAGACATTTGAAGGCAAGGAATATTCCAAGTCATTTTAAATAATATTATGGAGGTATACATCATTTACCCAGGATTCTGGCCAATTTCATCTTATTTATTTATTTATTTTTATTTTTTGACTTTTTTTATTTTTTGAGAGGGAGTCTTACTCTGTCGCCAGACTGGAGTGTAGTGGCATGATCTTGGCTCACTGCAACCTCTGCCTCCCAGGTTCAAGCGATTTCTCCTGCCTCAGCCTCCCAAGTAGCTAGGATTACAGGCACACACCATCAAGCCCAGCTAATTTTTGTATTTTTAGTAGAGACAGGGTTTCACCATGTTGGCCAGGATGGTTTCCATCTCCTGACCTTGTTATCTGCCCACCTTGGCCTCCCAAAGTGCTGAGTTTACAGGTATGAGCCACCGTGCCTGGCCTTTTTAAAATTTTTGTGGGTACATAGTAGGTATATATATTTATGGAGGACATGAAATGTTTGATACAGGCATGCAGTGAGATATAAGCACATCATGGAGAATGGGGTATCCATCCTCTCAAATACTTATCCTTTGGATTACCAACAATCCAATTACATAAGTTTAAGTTATTTAAAAATGTACAATCAAGTTATTAATGATTACAGTCACCCTGTTGTGCTATCAAACAGTAGATCTAATTCAGTCTTTCTATTTATTTTGTTCCCATTAACCATCCCGATCTCTTCCCTGACTCCCGACGATGCTTCCCAGCCTCCAGTAACCATCCTTCTACTCTCTATGTCCATAAGTTCAATTATGTTGATTTTTAGATCCCATAAGTAAATGAGAACATGCAATGTTTGTCTTTCTGTGCCTGGCTTATTTCACTTAACATAATGATCTCCAGTTTCATCCATGTTGTTGCAAATAATTGGATTTCATTCTTTTTATGGCTGAATAATATTCCATTGTGTATATGTATATGTACCACATTTTCTTCATCTGTACATCTGTTGACAAATGTTGGGTTGCTTATTTTACAAATTATCAGTTAGTTAGTCAAGGATGTCTGACCTGGCAGATTTAACGTAATGGCAATTTATATGACTTTTAAAACTGATGGCAGCCGGGCAAGGAGGTTCACCCCTGTAATCCCAAAGGAGAGGCTGAAGAGGGTTTATCACAAGGTCAGGAATTTGAGACCACCTGTCCAACATGGTGAAACCCATCCTATTAAAAATAGAAAAATTAACTGAGCACGGTAGCAGGTGCCTGTAATCCCAGCTACTTGGGAGGCTGAGGCAGGAGAATCACTTTAACTTGGAAGGCAGAGGTTGCAGTGAGTCGAGATGGTGCCACTACACTCCAGCCTCGGCAACAGAGCGAGATTCCATATCAAAGGGAAAAAAAAACTGATGGCGTACAATGAAACATTATTCAGCCTAAAAGAGGAATGAAATTCTGACACATGCTACAACATGGATAAACCTTGAAGACATTATGCTAAATAAAAGACGTCAGACACAAAGAAAAAACATGGTATAATTCCATTTATATGAAGTAGGTAGAATGGTCAAATTCATAGACACACAAGGTAGAATAGTGGTTCCAGGGGCCTGGAGGAGAAGTGTGAATGGGGAGTCATTGTTTAATGGGTATAGAGTTTCAGTTTTGGATGATGAAAACATTCTGGAGTTGCTTAGTGGTGATGGCTGCATAACAATGGGAAAGTACTTAATGCCACCAAACTATACATTTAAAAATTATTAAAATGGTAAATTTTTTATTATGCTTACTTACCACAATAAAAAAGGTAAATAGTTAAATACGAAGCAAATGATGTGATGCAAACACTGGAAAGTACATAGATTCAAAGGAATGAGGAGACAAGCTACAGACTGAAAGAAAATATTTGTGAGACTGTTATCCACAATGTACAAAGAACTCTTAAAACTCAACAATTAAATAGCAAACTACCCAATTTAAAAAATGAGCCAAAGGCTTTAACGAATACTTCACCAATGAAGATAGGTTGGTGGGAAACAAGCATATGAAAAGATACTCCAGATTATATGTCATCAAGGAAATGCATATTAAAATAGCAATGAGATATCACTACGAATGTATTGGAGTGTCCAAAATTCAGAGCAATGGCCACACCAAATGCTGGTGAGGGTGTGGAGCCAGACACTCTCATTCATTGCTGGTAAAAATGCAAAATGGTACAGCTACTTTCAAAGACAGTTCAGTAATTTCTTATAAAAACAGACATATTCTAATCATATGATCCATTGACTACACTCATTGGTATTTACCAAAAGGAGATGAAATCTTATGATCATATAAAAACCTGCAAATGGATATTTATTCATATACTCAGTAGCCTACCCCCTCGGTATTTTTCTGTCTTTTCATTTTGGCTATTTTGATGGGTGTGTAGCTGCTGTCTTAATCTTTTCAGGCTGCTATAACGGAATACCTGAGACTAGGTACTTTATACACAACAGAATTTATTGCTCACAGTTCTGGAGTCTGGATAGTCAAAGATCAAGGTGCCAGCAGATTTGGTGTCTGGTGAGGGCTGGTTCCTCATAGATGGCTCCTCCATGTTGGATCCTTACTAGGCAAAAGGAGAAGGGCCCACTGTGAGGCCTCTTCTATTCACATGGGTAGAGCCCTCATGACCTAATCATATCCCAAAGGCACCACCTGGTTATACCATCACCTTAGTGATTAGGTTTTTAGTAAGTGAATTGTGGGGGGACAAACACATTCAGACCGTAACCTTAGCCAGATTAATTCGTATCATTTTTGAAATGACTTCTCACTTCTATCACAAATATCTAGCTGTCTCTGCTTTTGATTAGATTGATGTTCAGATTTTTTTTAAACCCTATCTTCTTTTAACTTACACAGAAATTCTTCTTTTACATTATTTATTCGTAAATAAAGCAGTGGGTTTTCATTCCATCTTTGACTTTTGTTTTCCTGGCAAATATTTCAAAAGGTAAATGGTAGCATTGAGATTTCAATATCCTAGTATGAATAAATTAACAGGTGTCTCTGCAGAGTCAAAAATCTAGCTTAGTGCTTTTGAAATATTTTGACAACTACTTTTCTGATGTAAGTAATTTGGATAGGCTGTTTTTATAGAGAAGGAAAATCATAATTGTTGGGTATCTCAAATGGATAAAATTATTGAAGCTGACTAGCAAAAGTTAATTATTCATCCAATAGTATCCAGTATGTATGGAAAAAATTAAACCCTGCCAGCTAGCAGCTAAATAGAAATGACATCAAATCTTACTAATTCAGATTAATTAAGAAAAGTCATGTAAATTTTGAGTTTGAATTCTATAAAAAATTCGTTTTATATCTTCCAAGTTTATACTACACAATTGGTAGGTAAAGTGAACTAAAGGTCATTTAGAATTTGCTATAGTAAATGTATAAGAATAATTCATAATGCATTGATTATTTAGAAATTTATAAAAAAATAAGACAAGAAAATCTATTTTTTCTAGTCAATTAAACTTTTCAGTACCATGTATATTAATATTTGCTTAATATGTCATTTCTCCTTTTGTTTAGCCTTTCTCTGATCTATTGAAAGTTCATGAATGTTTCATAATGCTTTGATAATAAAATGTTTCATAATGCTTTGATCTTAGATTCCCAGGATTAAAATTAAATGCATTCAAACAAAATTGTGCATCAAATCATACATATACACACACATACCTATATGTTTCTGTGTATATATATACACACACACACAATAACATGTGTCTATAAATTTCTACAAATCAGTTACCATCATTGTACATTGCAATAACTGCCAAATAGCATTATATTATTAATAATGTATTTCTAGGTACTCAACCATGTTAGAAAATTCATGAACAGTTCTGTCAGTCTTGTATCTGTCCTCAGCTGTCACGCAGTTTAAAGGTTGAAGATGCATTTTCATGTTTCACACTAGAATTCAACCCTAGGTTCATACCACTCTAAGATGACTGAATGTCTCTGATTCTGAAATGAGAAACTTCATGAGTCTTCTTATTTAGCCATGCTTGAAATGCATATAGGGACGCCCTTGAGGTAATTAATTAGAGTGGATTTCTCTCTATTCTAGGGTTATTAGGGTTTGCTAAAGGGATATACTACATAGCTGATATTTTAAAAGGCTTATATGCCACTCGAAAAATTGTATAATTTTCAAATGTGCAAGTAGAATCCAACCTTCCTTACCATTCCATCCACCACAAACTTCCAGAAGTGTTCCTCACATGTTACTTTCATTTGTTTTAGTAAGGTAATTCTCACCATTCTTTACTGTGATTTTTGGAAACTCTGTTCTTATCTCTACCACGGTTTTGGGAGACCCCCCTCATTATTTTATATTTCATTCTGTTAATTGTCAGAATTGTCTGTTAACTTTCATGTATCATCTACTCACTTATGTTTATTTGGATAATGCCATTTCCCTTTCTTGGGAGACATTGCATGCTAGAATATAATCTCTACGGGGATAGCAATTAGGGTCTGTATTGTTCATTGCTGTGTCTCCAGCATATAGAATAATGCCTTACACATGGTCTGTGCCTAGTAAAATTTGTTGAATGAATGAAATAAATAATTTAAGCTTTATCTATAGCAATTAAAATTTTTGAATATAAATAATAATTTAAATTCAATTTTCTAGATGGCATTGATAAATGAATGCATTCATTTTACCTAAAACTTCCAGATAGCTATAGAAGATGAATCTCACAAACTCCTCTCCTCAGCTTGGAATGTACATATTTGGCAACTCAAATTTTTCACCACTCTGTTCATGTCTGCAAATGACTGCAAAAGTGGCCTTGAGTGTTCATTTTCGGGGTTAAAAATCAATTTTACTGAGTAAGAAAATGTACAAATATGGACCTTGCAAGTAATGAGAATCAGCTGTACTTCTGAGTCCAGCCCCTTCATTTCCATTGTTTACTTCAGTTGCTCATCATGGTCTCCTAGATGATTATAATATTTGCCTATTATCATTGCCTCGGATCTCTTTAATTCCACCTTCTACCAATTTTTAGAACTCATAATTGGTTTTATCACACTGCAATGTAAATCTTTCAGTGTTAACCTCATTGCTGAATAAATATACTTCAATGTATCAACACAGGATGTTAGTCCCAGCCTACTTTTCCAGGTCTGTCTTTCATACCCCTACACACTATTTTCTTTCTGAACATTACTGTTTAAAGCTATAGTTTTAAGACAAAAGCTGTGTTGTTATTTTATACCTCTATACCTTAATTTTTTTTTTCGTACTCTCAGTAACAGCCTCATCTTTCTTCACTACTGGGTAAAGATAAGCTTCAAACATCGTCACTTTTCAGTAGTCATCTGAATCTCCATCAGGCTGATAGTTGTCTTCTCACCTTACTTCCATATATTATTAGAATATATTTGAACTCTATTGTTTGCTTAGACCTCACACACTACCCTATTGTAAGATAGGAGCTATAGCTTATTCATGTAATTTCTCCTTCTCTACTCATATAAAATGAGTCATTATGTTTGATGAGTTCAGCTTCTGAAATATCTGCTATTAATAGTACCAAATTCAGCATCTGACCCTTGTTGGCCTAAAAATAGATGTTTGTTAAAGAATTAGATGAATGCATAAATGAACAGTTGACCTGTGGTCAATGTATAAGAGAAAATTTTGACTGGCAATATATTTTTTATTAACAGCGCCTAAGATAAAATGATAGTTTGGAACTCTCTACACCTTAAAATTAGAGTGTATAAAATTATATAAGCATTTACTGACATTTATCTCTAGTATGATTTCTCTCATGATTGTGTTGGATTTCCAGTAGAAGAGAAACGAGATGGCAGCCATTTTGAAATTCAGTCTGAGCTGGTGTCACTTGTGTTCAATTGATGTAGATCAATTATCAATGATATTTTGTTTCTAACTGGATTGTTTAGGGAAACAATGAGAGAAAAAATGTGATTCTGAGGAATATCGAATTATATACATTATTTTATATTTAGTTTATCTGGGGTAATATTGTAAAACAGAATATGATAATATCAAGAACAGTTCAGTGAAATAGTCTGTAATGATAGTGTGAAAAATTTGCCTTTATTTTCCTCGGTATGAAATAACATTTGAAACTGCGGACGTCTTTTGCTGTGATCCATCTTCACATCCTAGAAAAGTCATTTATATGCTGATGAACTTAATACTTTTTCCCCTCATTGTTAGATGAACATCATTAGGTTACTTGGATGTTAGCAAGAAAAATTAAACTTCTGAAATGCTTCATTCAAGAAAAGAAATTGGATGTTTTATTATCTTTCTCTCTAATGGATCAAAAACTAGAAAGGATGTATTTTTATCTATAGAAATCTTGTCTTTTATGTCTAAAATGTGTTTTACTATTGCTTGGAAGCTATAATAAAGCTTTTATCTCTCCCTATGTTCAGAAATGCTTATGTGTATGTATCTATAACAAGATAAACACTCCCACAAGGCTTATGTATGTATGTGTATCTATTAATTTCTTTTTTCTTCTGGGACTGGGATTTACAATCAAATACTTAGAATGAGATGTGAAACTGTGCAGTATGATAGAAGAAATATTTGTTCTTGACCTTGGTTCTAGTCTTACCTCTACTTTTACCAATAAAAGTATGCTGCTTAGAGCCTTATTTTTCTCATTTGTACAAACGATTCAGTAGGAAAGTATAATTTCTAAGATTAATTTAAAATTTTTTGATGAAGGATGAAAATTTAATTTCTTCAGGGATGTTAAAACAAAGATTTATTTAAAGCATAGAGCTGGCATTCGACACATTGAGTGCATATTTGTTAAATGAAAGAACCCTCTGTGAAGGTTAATTTCATGGGTCAGCTTGAGGCCTGGAGGCCCAGACATTTATCAAACATTATTCTGGGTGTGTCTATGAGGGTATATCTGCATAAGATTAACATTTGAATTGATACTAAATAAAACAGATTGCCCTCTATAATGTAGATGGGCCTCATCTAATCATTTGAAGACCTAAATGGAATAAAAAGACTGAGTAAGAGGAAATGTCTTCTTCCTGACTGCTCCAACTGGGACATTGCTCTTCTCCGGCCTTTAGACTTACAGTGAAACATTGGCTCTTCTTGGTTCTTGAGCCTGCTGGCTTTCAAACTGAACCTTACATCATCTGTTCTCCTGGTTCTCAGGCCTTTGGACTTGGACCAGAAATACACATCAGCTCTCCTGGGTCTCTAGCTTGCCAACTACAGACATTGGAACTTTTCAGCTTTCACAATTGTGTAAGCCAGTTCCTCATAATCTCTCTCTCTCTCATTGGTTCTTTTGTTTCTCTGGAAAACCCTGAGTAATACATCCTATATACATTTTTAATTCCCCCTTCCCCCATCTATATCCAATTAATCATTAAGCTTTGTGAATTCAACTTCTAAAATATCAGGCATCTTTTCAAATCAGATTTCACTAAATTAAAGAGATTGTTCATGTTTAAAAACAATTCACAAAGGGTCTTATTTTGTTCAATTTCTCACAAATCTGTGTAACAAGTGGGCCAACAATTGACTAAAAATATATTTTATTACAAATAAGTAGCTTTTTATCCAGATGAATTTTTAAGATTTTTTTCATACCATGCACTCCATGAAGTTAAGACATAGGACTACACTGTAGATTATGTAATCTATGCTTGCAAAGTATTATACAAGGGATTCATTTTGGATTTAAAAGGGCATTGAGGAGGAAAAAGTGAATTATCCAAGCTATTGGTATCAGGGTATGTAAGATATAGGTCTTGAAGGTATGTTAGTAATACAGATGTGCTCTAGAGAACTCTTCTTTCCAACAACATAATTCATCAAGCAGACAATGTGTTATGTGTCGGGAAAAGAAAGACAAAAAGTATGTGGTCCTTATCCTTAAGGAGTTATATGTAGTGGGAGAGAAATGGATATCCATTTTATGAATGGGAAAATCTAAGTCCTATAACTGGAATTGGTTTCCTCTGCTGTTAAATGGCATAATAACAATAAATGCTTCATACAGTTATGAGATTTATATTATATGACATTATATTAGTTTATGCCTATTATCTCAGTGGCTTATTAAAGCTAATTTGTATTTCTTGCTCTTATACACAAAGGCCAAATATATGCAGCTTTGTTCAACTTGATTAGGCTCTGCTGGGTTCCATGTTTCTACTCATTCTGGAAGTCATGTTAAAGGAACATGGGGCATCCTATTTCCATGGTGAAGAGAGGACTAAAAGAGATGAGCCAGACTATATAAGGGTGTTGAAAGTTTCTGTCAGACAGAAGGTGCATCTAATCTACTCAGATTTCATTGGCCAAATCAAGGCATACCGCCAAGCCCAAAAATCAATGGACAGGGAAGAATACTCAGCCTTCTAGGAGCTTGGCACAGGTGAGAAAAAAATTAATATATATGAACAAATAATACAATCTACCACAATACATCATTCATGTAAAGCATTTAGTACAATGTCTGGCACAGAATGCATGTGCAATGCTTAGCTAATTGTGATAAGAGCAGTAATAGTGACAGTGGCTAAATTATACATGAACACGTATAATGCAGCAACTCATTCTACCAGGGAAGTATAGAACAGCATTACAGAAGAAGAAAATATTGGGCCAATAATTCAGTGGAGAAAGAGAGAGAGGGTGTTCCAGATAGAAAGATCGTAATGAACAAAGGCACAGTGACAAAGAAAGGGATTAAGTTAGAGCCTAAATAGGTATGCAGTCTCTGTCCCTTCCTGGAAATGAATCTGATGTCTAACCAGTTGTAATATTTATGATTACCTTAGCTACAAGTAACATAATATTTAATTATAAGTAGCTTAAACAAGAGAATGAAAAAAACCAAAGCCTTATATCACTAAACAAGAAATATGAAGGTAGGAAATTACGAGATTCATTCAGTATTATGAGGATATCTTCATCACCCTATGGTTTTGCTTTTTCATCGTTTTATACTTGGCTTCATGACTTTTGTCCTCAGATCTCTCTCATGATTAAAAGTCGGCATTTGCAACTTGTTCTCCCTCAATAGCATCCAAATACAGGATGGGAATGTCTCTTTTTATATCTTTTTTTTTTTTTTATGAGGCCAGGAAACATTTTTCAGAAACACACTCACAGAGCTTAATTCTTATGTCTCATTGGCTAGAACTAACTCAGATGACTACTCCCAAATAATCAGTGACTAAAAGAACTGGAATGGTCATGATTAATTTAGAACAATGATCAGTCTAGAGAAGTTCCTGCCCTCTCTGAAAACACTTCTTCTCCTAGATAAGAATAAAATTGAGATTCTCTTAGCACAAAAGATGGCGTTGGCTATTAGGCCACCAACAGTGTCTGCTGTACACAGATATAAGATTGTGTTTTCTATTCAAGTTTAACTGTTTGGGAGAGGTGACCTTCTTAGTGAATATTATCTTGACTTTAATAATTTGTGTAAATTATCATCTTTGAATAACTTCTAGCACTAAATTATGGTTAGTATTTAAAAAACAAACAAAAAACAGACATTCAAATATGATACCAGCAGATTTTATTGCAGGTCATCTGTATGTGTTGGTAGCACAGAGTCACAACATTGGGCTCAGGGATGTGGTATGTTCTTCACCTTTACCTTTAAAACTTTCTTGAGGTCTGGCAAGTGTATGATCTGATTTATGTTATAAACTGAAAATGGACTTTATTGGGAAAAATGATATGTGAGCTGCCCCTATTTTCTGATAATTATGCAGAATAAATCTCTTACCCTATTTTTTTCTTTATTATTGTACTATGGCAAGCTTCCTCAATATTGACAACCTAATACATTTACTTTACAACAATCACTTAATTTTATGTACACCTAAAGGACAAAGAACTCAGTATTCGCCCTTGAAATGGACTCATGTTTGTGCCATTGCAGTGGCCAAGTTGAACATTTTATCAGTTTGTAGTTTTCTTGAATGGGACGTTGATTCCCAAGGGTAACTTTGCAGTGAACGTTAAATGCTGACAAGACGGCATGAGGCAACACAAACACTCATGCTTTGTATTAGGATTTAAAAAATGTTAAAGCCTAATTTATCCACAATGAAAATAATGAAGTTTCTGGAGCAAAAATAGAAATTCAGCTATTTTCTTCTCTCCATCATATTCTAATATTCAGACGGCATGGTACTATGACTCATTAGGTTAATCCCCCTCTGTTTATGACATATTTCAATGCTCACACATTTTTAGTTCTCATGACTTTCTTTTGTTCTTATGTTTGAGTCAATTATGTTTGCTATTTATCAGTGTATTAGAAAAGTCTGTACCACTTTATCCTTCAGTATATCTCATTATAAGCTTTTTTCTCCCCCACCCCTACTGCCAGATGGAATTTAGATCACAAAAGGGAACAGAAGGCAAGAAATTAGGGTGCATGGGCTTTATGGGAAAGATTAATCATCAGAGGAGATCTGAGAAAATGTAGAAAAGCAATGAGGACAAAGAAACTAAAAATTACTGTTTTAGGCCGGGCGTGGTGGCTCACGCCTGTAATCCCACCACTTTGGGAGGCCGAGGCGGGTGGATCACGAGGTCAAGAGATCGAGACCATCCTGGCCAACATGGTGAAACCCCGTCTCTACTAAAAATTAAAAAAAAAAAATTAGCTGGGCGTGGTGGTGCTTGCCTGTGGTCCTAGCTACTCGGGAGGCTGAGGCAGGAGAATTGCTTGAAACCGGGAGGCGGAGGTTGCAGCGAGCCGAGGTTGCGCCACTGCACTCCAGCCTGGCGCCTGGTGACAGAGTGAGACTCTGTCTCAAAAAAAAAAAAAAAATTACTGTTTTAGAGGATGGATCCTTTGAGAAAAATATAATCTTGGTTATCACAGAGATATAATGGAGGAAGAAGAACAAGGGTTTGGCCAATACAGTTGGTATTTGCTGAGCAGATCTTGCCTTTTCCCAGTTAGAATTGGTGATGTCAGTTTTTAAAACATTGACCAAATGAAGCTTTTTCCTAAATATTTTTGTCAGCATTTATGGCTCATCTCTTAATCTTTCCTGCTGAAAGACAACTAACAATAGAAGAATGGACACAACAGGTTTTGAAATCAACAATTTGCCAGCATATTCCTATTGTATTTTTCAAAATAACATACATAGACCATGTCTAAGGTAGATGGAAGATTTGCTAGGAGTGAAGACCTGCAAAGAATCAAGCACGGTGCTATGTAACATTTATTCAGCATCTCAGGTAGGCTTCCCCAAAATTTTGAGAAGTGCGCTTTTTATCATTTTACATATGAATGAGTTTAATATCATAGGGTTTAAGTAACTCACCCACAGTTTCAAATTGGAGAACTAGGACTTGAACCCACTTCTCTCTCACTCCACAGCCCATCCTAGTTATCCTATACCATTTAAACAAATATTTTTTGATTTTAATTTATTTTTTTGAGACAGAATCTCACTCTGTCACTGAGGCTGGAGTGCAGTGATGCAATCTCAGTTCACTGAAACTTTCACCTCCTGGGTTCACATGATTCTCCTGCCTCAGCCTCCTGAGTAGCTGGGAATACAGGCACACACCACCATGCCCAGCTAATTTTTGTATTTTTAGTAGAGATGGGGTTTCATCGTGTTGGCCAGGCTGGTCTTGAACTCCTGACCACAAGTAATCCACCTGCCTTGGCCTCCCAAACTGCTGGGATTACAGGCATGAGCCATTGCACCGGGCCATTCTATACCACTTTTTTAAAGAGTGACATTAAAAAAAAAAAGTTTAGGGAGTATTAGAATGAACCTGCTGAACCTACATGTGAATATAACCATTTAATATGCTCACTAATTTAAGAAAATCTATGCTTTCTTCATTTAATTATTACTACTTTATTCTTTTTGCTCTCTTATTTGGTTCTAGTCAGAGCAGAAATTGTTACTTAGCATTACTTAAGGGTTTACATTTTGTTTCTTAATCAGCATAGGCTTATTGTATACTGTTAGCAGGAAGGCAAATTGGCTCAACCTTAATGGGCAAAGGTTAGCAATGTATATTACATGTCTTGACAAAGTTTATATCCTTTAATAATTCTCCTTATATGTGTTCAGTCTAAAAAAATAATCTGATACATTCTCAAAATTATGTCAAGGATGCTTATTTCAACATCACTATAATTGCAAACAATTTAAATGACCAACAATGAGTTATTGATTGAATAATTTAGATTATAGTTATGGCAAGGTTCTATGCAGCCATTCAAGTTCATCTTTTAGAAGAGTAGTAATTTAGACAAGTGTTTAAGACAATAAAATGGAAGGCTAATTTACAAAACAGTGTTGATATTATAATTCCAATTTTATTTATGTTTACATAAATATATTTATGAAAAATATAATGAGCACACATGTCAAAAGGTTAACTGTGATTAGGTAGAAATATTGTTGAAGATTTTGATTTTTTCCTTAAATTTTTCCAAAGTTTATATTTATAAACATTGTTTTGTGGTCTAAATAAGTAATAAAAATATTAAGATTTTGATTGGCGAATTTTAAAAATGCTTTCTGACTTAAACAAATGAATCATAAAGGGAATTGAATTTTGGGGCATTTTTCTGCTCAGCTTCTTCAACCTGTTTCTAGTTTGGACTACCTATTACAATGTGCATATTCCTATGACTTTTTTTAAGCCTAATTGTTTTGTCCATAACTTGTATCAGATTTTCAAATAAAGCATGAAGGAAATTTATTCATCCCTTTGAAATGTTTGTAGGAAGCTGCCTAACATGAAGACAACAGGGGAAAATGAGTCAAAGATATGCGACTCTAACAAAACCCAAACGCTAATTTATAAAAACGAATTTTAAGAAAACATAAAAATTCTAGGTATCCCTCTGCTCATTGTTATACTGTTTGAGGCACAACACCGAGCTTTTCGATGATATGTCAGACTTTTTTTTCCCCTACGTTGCTATTCTTGGAATTGTGAAATGTAACTGATGGGTGCATTTTATGTAACAGTGTTTCAGTCCCAGCAAAACACTGTTTGTTTATTAAAAATTTTTTAAATATGTAAAAATATGTACCTATCACTAGATTACTTATGTAACACCAACTAGAATTTATGTATCTATACAATCCCAAGATAGCTGCAACTCTGTCTTCCATACCCACCTTCTAAATGGGAAGTTGGAGTTGGAGAGCTGTAGTTCAGATTTCCAAGTTACCAGCTGAATGACCCATACCTTGACTTCTTATCCATTGGTCTCTAAACTCCCCCTTGCCTCACATAGACAATGGGGGCCAGGTGGGCCAGGGAATTGCCTCTTCCTTCTTTCTCAGCATCTTTCCCTCTCTGTTGCTTTTTAAGTCATTTTTCAACTGTAATAAATGAACATTGTGTGTTTCTGTTTAGCTCCTCATAATATTTTGCCCTGCCTTCCTGGTCACATCTCTTACAATTAAATTTAGCGTGCTGGTATCCACTTTTCTCCTTTTCCGTACACTTTTCTCCTAGTTTTGTAGACATCTTCAAGGTCTCCTCTCCTTAGATCAACTTGGACACCTGGACTCGACTTCAACATGTGGCAAAACATGGTAGCAATAAACCAGAGGAATTCATTCCATTTAAATAACCCATGGATTCAGAGCCTTTCATTTCTTCAGTATAGATTAAAATCAAAGACATCCTCCCTCTATCAACACAGCATGCACTCTTGCAGCATTCAGGTGTGGAAGCCATTTGTAATAATATTCAGCTAAAGTGTCCATACTGGTATTCTATGAGAAGTTGTCACTATAAAGAAGTATTAAATCTGACTTTGTCTCTAGGGTTTATTTCTGTTCCTTATTTATTGCTGTTGATTGGATAAGCACTAGAAATCATCCTAGAAGGATGAAAGGTGGCTTTCAGATCCTGCCAGCCACTGCATTTTCAGAGGTAGCACTTTGAGGAGGATGTACTTTCCACCAGACCACCAGATTCCGGATGGAAACACAATCCACTTGCCTGGGTTTTCCTATGTCTCATGTGGGTACAGAAGCATAGAAATGATAATGAAACATTTGGCAAGCATGAGCATTGCATATTTCAGTAGAGATGTGAAAGAGCACGTCTCTTTGCTTTGATCTCTTCACCTAAAAGGCCAGTCTATTTATAAACAATGGTTATAGATGATATATGCATTTTTTTCTAAGAAACACCCTAAATTACAAATGCCTTCATAACTGTTAACGATAAAAGATACCACTTACACAGGATTTATTCTGTGTTAGGTACTGTTGCAAATGCTTTATGTATGTTAGCTCATTTCATCCTTATACAAACCTATGATTTTTAAATGTGTTAGCTCATTTCATCCTTACACAACCCTATGAGTTAAGTATTATTCTTCCTACCATCCCCATCTTACAGATGAGGAAATAGGCTTAGAATGCCTAGCCCAGAGTTATACAACTAATAAGTAGTGGAGCCAGACTTGAAATCTAGACGATCAGACTCCCCACCTTATACCGTCTTTGTTTGCTAATGCATTTCTAGTAAGTTACTATGGCAAGGGGCCTGATTTTAGCAGCAGCTCATCCCAAACATCTTGTTGAACCAGAATTATTCTATGGGATGGTATTAAATTGAAAGGCAGACAAGTTTAATTTTGCTAAAGGCTGATATAAAAGGCCCCCCATACTTGAAAGATAGCCCAGTATTCCAGGATTTTATATGGCAAAAAAGTTTCTGTTCTTCAAAAGATTTTCAAGTAAGTTTTTGAATCTGAACAAAGAGCACTAGGATCTGAGTTGAGACCACCCACGCCTGCCAGGGTGGCTATGTCTTTTAGAGTATACTAATAGGTCTGGAATGAGACAACAAACTTTCGGCAAAGTTGGGCATCAGACCCAGTGTTCAGTCTTTTTTTCTACAATATATGAAATGGGTGATTTTATTCAATTATCTTTTCTAATTTTTAAAAATGTTTTATGCAACTCTGCCACATAACATCCCTTCAATGTCTTCTAATTATTTAATGAGTGTGAGGGATAAGGGAATACCAGGATGAGGGAACAGCATGAATAAAGGCAGAGATGTGCAATAGTAAATGCAAAATTGAAAGAAAGAGTCATTTTGACAGGCTAAAACTCAGAGGCTATGTAAGACAGCTCCAGTAGAAAAGTCTGAACAAAATAGATTTGAGTCAGATTTTGGAGGATCTTATTAAAGAGTTTAGAAGACAGGCTGAATGAGTGATCCAGATTTTGGAGTTATTTGTAAGTTTGCTTGAGAGGGCAGAAGATTCTAGGGGGACCTTTCTTTAGTTGTAGCAAGAAGGAAAACAGGAAATTGGATCACCATTGCAGGCAGGTGTATAGAACTGGTAATCATTTCTTTCATTTGCTGAATTTTCTTCTCCTTCTCGTCACTTAAGTGCTGATAGTTCCTGGATGCTGGCTTAATGTAATTTTCCCCTTATTGTATTAATTCTCCTGGAGTGTCTCACCTATTTTCCTTACATAATCATATGATTAGACTGTCTCTTTTATACTTATGAGTGTTAAATCTACATTTTCTGTTCAGAACATAAGCTTCTGATCCTCTTAGTCAACACTTCCTAGGATTTCCTGAGAGATTCCAACTTCAACATGTTTAAAAGTCAACCCACTGTCTCCCTACCAACATATACCTCTTTCTACATGGCTTTTCTGTAACATTTGTAATCAGCATGATTCATTTAGAAGCCTAAATCTGAATCCTAGGAGTCATCTTGAGTTCCATCCCCTCTGTCTCCTTTCCTCCCCTACAGTATCAGCATTAAATCCTATAGATTTTTATCTCTTTAATCCTCACTCTTCTCTACCTCCTTCATTCACCTCTTTTTCATTCTCATGGATGCTGCATTACTTCAGGGCCATTCAACTCATCAACATCAACAACAAGCATGTCCCAATAACTCTCCTCTTCTCTAGATGATATCCTTTTCTTCCGTGTCTTTCACTGCTTTCAATAATTGTTTTCTAAAATACAAATCTGTTTCATTTCTCCACATAAAATTCCTCAGCTTCCTTTTGTCATGGAATGAAGTCTAAAATGTTTATACTCTTTATTATGACCTGCAAGACTCACCTCTTCCTAGGGGTGGTTATTCTAGATATCACTTCAAGTAGAATCTGCTACTTTCTCCTTTGTACACTGCTGTGTTTTCAGTTTATATGTTATCCTGGCATCTATAACACTTGATTGTTCTATTTTACCCCATTTAAAATGTTTAAAATTTTCTTTCATGAGTCTGCATACTTCTGCACAGCACAGTCATCTTTGTATGCCCAGTGCCCAGCATCATGCCAAATACGTAGCAAGTTCTTAATGCATACTGAAATCAAGTGGCCTGAAGATTGGAAACAGGCTTGAAAATGGCTTTCACATGGGGAGTGGGAAAAGAAAGCAGAGCCAGGAAAAAAGTGTGAACAGGCTATAAAAACAAAAAATAGTCATTGGAATTAGAGAAGGACAAGAGTGCAGAGTAATAAAATCAGTTCGCCTTTGGTTTCTAAAGAAAGAGGATGAAGCGAAATATGTCAAATATAGCAGAAGGATCAAAGGAGAGGAGGAGTGAGGAAGAATCATTTTAATTGGGTATTTCAGAAGTCATCGCAACTTTCTGAAGTTTTAAAAATTAGTGTGTGGGGAGTAGAAGCCACATGATAAAGATTGAGAAATGTGTGGTAAGGTGGTTGAGGCAAGAAGTACTCTTGAAATTTTTAATTATGAAAGCAAGAGCAATATTATGGAGTTCAAATTGGAAGGGTCAAAGAGAGGTGAGTGGTGTCCCTTTTTCTCCCCAAAGGATGCATATTAAAACTACTCCCACCACTGAATTTGACAAAGTTAAGGGGTGTGATATTGTTACATTTTACACATTCCTTTTCACAACAACTTCTTTTGACACTTAGTGAGTCTGTTAGAGTAAGTGTTGAGTGTGGGAGAAAATGGATTTGGTCTGGGAAAAGTTATACAAACACACATACCATACACACACATACACACAGGAGGGGGAGAGAGACAGAAACAGAGAGAAACCTTTGTATTTAAGTTATTTACTTTTTCAATTCTTTCAAGGCATTTTGCACATTTTAAAAGTAATGCATCCTCATTATCATTGTAATATAGTGGCATTAGTCCATTTTCATACTGCTATGAAGAAGTACCTGAGACTGGGTAATTTATAAAGAAAAAGAGGTTTAATGGACTCACAGTTCCACATGGCTGGGAGACCTCAAAATCATGGCGGAAGGTGAAGGAGGAGCAAAGGCATGTACTACATGACAACAGGCAAGAGAGCATGTGCAGGGGAACTCTCCTTTATAAAACCATCAGATCTTGTGTCTCGTGAGACTTACTTACTGTCATTGTTTATGGGATGAAGACTAAAAAGTTCTTTTTTCTTGAGACAGAGTTTCACTCTTGTTGCCCAGGCTGGAGTGTCATGGTGCCATCTCGGCTCACTGCAACCTCCGCCTCCAGGGTTCATGTGATTCTCCTGACTCGGCCACCTGAGTAGCTGGGATTACAGGTGTGCACCACCACACCGAACTAATTTTTTTGTATTTTTAGTAGAGACGGGGTTTCTTCATGTTGGTCAGGCTGGTCTCAAACTCCAGACCTCAGTTGATCCACCCGCCTTGGCCTCCCAAAGTGCTGGGATTATAGGTGTGAGCCACCATGCCTAGCCTAAAAAGTTTATATTCTTTATTATGACCTGCAAGGCTCACCTCTCTTATTCACTATCATGAGAACAGCATGGGAAAAAACCACCCCTGTGATTTAATTACTTTCCACTGGGCGTTTCCCATGATGCGTGGGGATTATGGGAGCCACATTTCAAGAAGAGATTTGGGTGGGTACACAGTCAAACCATATCAATAGTCATATGAAAAATAAAATCACATATAATTTCTTTATTCAGAGAAAACAGCCTCTCTTCCATGTGTGTGTTTATAAATATGCCTATTGTATTATTTAATTTTAGCATTGTAACTTAAAGTTTTAAAGGTTGAATAGTAGTTTAGTGGCTTTATTTACAATAGAGTTTGTTTGCTGTTAAGCTGGTTGAAAGGTTTTGTAACTAGTTTTTTTCTCAGTGGAAGCTTCCAGTATATTTTTACATTTAATGATTATGGTGTTTGAATGTAGTCTAACACTCTGAAGAATTTATGACAAAGGTTTGTGAATAGCAAACTCAGGACAGAGTTGCTGGGCTTAATGACCCAAAGAGAGATGATCAATCAATACATTGTAAAAATTCTATAGAATAAATAATTCAGGCTTTTCTCTTCTACCAAAATAAATTCAGCATCTCAGCGGTTCTTGTTGGACCTTTCCTTCCCAGAAAGCTACCTTCCATGAATGAGGTCAGAGCTTCTTTGTACCTGGGCCAGTGAGTTTTGGAGCCCTTTAGTCATCCGGGATCATAACCAGGAGTGTCCCCAACCCTTCAGGGAGAGGTTGTTCTTCCAGTTTTCTGAGCTGGCACAATAAGTGGAGCTCCTACTATAACAAAAGCTCTTGCCATATCTCGCTGAATTTTTGGGACCTATGATTTGGTTCTCTGTTAAGACTTTTAGGGAAACTTTATAGTTTCAAGGCACCACATTTTACTGTTGGTTTGAAGCCTGGCACATCATCTACAGGGGAGGTAAAACTAGTGTGACTTTTAATGCCAGCCACACTCTGATATTGCTCATGTTCTCTGTCTTTTACAATGTTCTTTACATGTCATGCCAGGAAAATAATAATTCCGTGAACCTTTTTACCCCTGATAAGTGCTCACACAATAAATTTAATTAAATTCCCCTTTATCCATTATGCTGAAAACAAGGAATTAACAATATCCATTAAAATGACTATTACATTCACATCAAATGCATTTCAACACCAGACGAAAATGATATGAAGGAAGCCATAATCATGTGAGGCCCAATATGGTGTATAAATTTTAAACCTTTCAAAACCCTAAATTATTTTAATCTCCAAATGTAATTATCATAAATGTCAGTCAAACTTTCTCAAGGCTGCTTTTTTTGAACACAAAGAAACAAACGGGACTGTGAAGCCTTTAAGTTTTGCAAACTCTTAATTAACTCCTCCATTACCAGTGAGCTTTCAGGCTCAGTAGAAAGAAGACATTTTTAACTGGGTCAGAGGCCTAAAATATAGTTCACAGAAAAGATGGCCCAAGGATTATGGTTAATGGCTTATAGCACTCTTTGAATTAGTGTTGTTTGTCTGATAATGCCAATTTTTTTTTAACAATAGCCATCAATTCAGCCTTTTGCTACAATTTTATAAAATAACGATGTAATAATCACTGTATGATAATACAGGTCAAGCATGCTTAATCCAAAAATCTGAAGTTCAAAATGCCCCAAAATCTGAAACTTGAGCACCCACGTGATGTCACAAGTGGAAAATTCTACACCTGACCTTAGGTAATGGGTTGCTGCCAAAACTCAGTCAAAACTTTGTTTCATGCATAAAATTATTTAAAATATTGCATTCTCGCCACTAAGCTTAAGAAAAGAAATTTTAAAACATTGCATAAAATTACCTTCAGGATTTGTATATAATGTGTATGTAAAACATAAATAAATTTAAATTTAGATTTAGGTCCCATTCCCAAGATACCTCATTATGTGTGTGCAAATATTCCAAAATAAAAAAAAAATTCCCAAATTTGAAACAGTTCTGGTGCCAGGCATTTTGGATAAGGAATATTTAGCCTGCATTCAATTTTACATCATGGTTGCAATTACTACTCCCACTGATACCTTCAACAAGCAGCATTCCAGAACCTACTTCATGGTGAGACAAGAAGTGATAAACTTGGTGATCTTCTATTTTACGAAGTCAAAGATTATATTTATCAAAATTAAATGCTATTGCCCAGGTAAAATTTGTCTGAGAAACATTTCTTGAGAAGAGACAACCAAGTTTTGATTGAGACACTGTATTAAAAGATGATGTCAACAGAAGAAACACAAACTTACTCTAATCCATTATTTACCGCCATTTCCAATCATATATTTTACCTGAATTATAATTTATAACAAACTACTTGGACAGAATATTTTAAGTTACTTAATTTTTGACTGAAGCACATAGACGTCTCTATGTGCCTCATAGATGTCCTTCTAGAGGACAAATGACCAACTTTTTTGCATATTCCATCTCCCTTCTAACACCAATTATTACATAGCTCTAATTCCAAATTTCAATTAGGAGCAAAGCAAGCAACTCACAAACATCAGTCTAATTATGCATGGGTTGTAAAGTTGTCTGAAAATTGTGCATTAACCTGTTAGATACTTAGAATTAACCTTCTAGGCTAAAAAAGCAGCCTCCTTAAAACCCTCCTCGCATCGTTCCCAATTCTCAACATCAACCCAGGCCTCAATCTTTATTCTTTTTCCCTGATTATTTTATTGTCCTACTGGGGACTTGTCCTTTTCCCATTGTTGGTAAGGTCTGAAAGCCTGTCATATTGAGCCTGATGCTGCTCCATTATTTGCTTTGAACAAACACCATTATGTTCTCCTAATAATCACAGCTGTGTAAGCATCTATCACTCTCTTTTATTGGGGTATAATTTCTGTATCTGAAAGTAATTTGCCCTCAGTGTCTGTTGATGATTTCCATTGTGTGTATTGACACATTGTTCGGCTCTCAACGCTTTGCTCTTGTCTGCCCTCTCTTTCCCTCCCTCCCGTTGGAGCAATTTTAGCCTTTATCCTAAAACACTACTTAAAAATAAATGAAATTCAAGTGACCTTAGCCCCTCAGTGATTAAAGGAGCTTTGTAAAGTGACTGACTTGCCAAAAATGTCTTGGTTCGATGCCTCCTTTCTGAGACATTATTATCATCTCTATTTGTGGACTGCCCTGTGGATAGTAGTATTATCCTCAAGAATGCCAAAGGTTTTAATGAAAACTCAAGACTGGAAGCCATCTTGGGACCCTGTTTCAGGGAGAGCAAGTGGTCCCAGTGATGCCACTGCTGATAGGAATTGATCCAAACTAGCAGTCTTTAGAGCTAAGGCAGATTCTGACCTTAGACAAGGCTGTGACTGTTGAATATGTCATAGACATCCAGTTGGTGGCTTTACTAGTATTACCTTGATGCCATACTTTTTTTGGACAAGACTATGAATGACATCCTGAAGCTCAAGAGGCAGAATGAGAAAAAATATCTGTTGCATTTCTTCAATTTTTCAACATTTCTGCATTTCACAAATGAGGAAACTAAGATTCACAGAGGTCAGTGACCTGACTCAGCCAGTAAGCAGCAAAATCAAGATGCAAACTCCAAGCCCGTCTTCTTTGCATTACATCTCTGGAGTGAAGCTTGGGGCAGCCCAGCCTCTCTCAGTGGGCGAAAAAAAAAAAATAGAAAACCAGGGTTTTATGATGGCAGACTGGTAAAAGTAACTCCCCATGGCCACAATTATATTCAGGCTAAGACAGCGCAATGCATTTGTAAAGGGAATGTTGGCAAACTATAGTTGTAGACTTGTGAACTAGGTAGATGCAGCCAGAGCTGGCTCATATAGAGCAATTATGAGGTGAATCTCAAGTTACAGATTGCCCTAGCATTTGTAGTAGTGCCTACTGCCCCAGATTAGATTAAACCAAGGGCTTCATGTGTGTTGTTTCATTAGCTATATCTGGA
Source organism: Cacajao melanocephalus (assembly GCA_963573385.1). Lineage (NCBI taxonomy): Eukaryota > Metazoa > Chordata > Mammalia > Primates > Pitheciidae > Cacajao > Cacajao melanocephalus. The sequence goes on from CAUYLG010018050.1 coordinate 51,511, forward strand.
TGTAGTAGGTGTGTGTGTGTGTGTTCATGCATGTGTGTGTGAATGTATGTGTGGGTTTATGCATATGTATATGTATGTTGTCAGTGTTACGATTAGTCGTGGGATTAGCCTGATTCTAATTTGCTTTGTAACAAACTTAAAACTTCACAAAAGTAAATGCCAAATTCTTTCAGCTCTGCTTTCTAAATTTATCTGAAATCTAACTTCTTCCCACCATCTCCATCATTACTATCTTAGCTAAAGTCACCACCTTGCCTGGATTAGCATTTGCGTTCTCTAACAATTTTCCATGTCCCCCTGCATTCAGTTTCTGAGTAGCATCTAGCATGCTCCTGGTGAAACATTCCTCAGACCAGGTTCTGTCCCTGATTAAAGCCTCAAATGGGTCATCTTCGCACTTGCAAGCCATGCATTCCATGCGAAGTCCCTAGGAGCCGCCAAGCCTCTGTGTGGTCAGAACTCTGTCCACCTTATGACCCATCCTGTGCCTCTCTGCCCTTACTCTCTCCACTCTAATCCCACTGGCTCCTCGCTGTTCTCCATGAGCATTGGATGTGCTGACATGGAATCTTTGCACCTGCTATTCCCCTCCATGAATGCTCTCCCTCATGGCTCACTCTCATTCCCTCATTTCCTTCTGGCCAGAAAGAGCCTGTCCCCCACCACCACCCAACCACACTTTACACATATTTTTCTATCCCTGGCTCTGGCGGATTTTTTTTACACAGCACTTAATACTATTTAACATTATAGACTTACTTCTGGTTTGCTTGCTTTATTTTGTGTCTCCCCCACTATTATACAAGCTTTAAGAGAAAAGGACCCATGTGGGACTTGTGTATTGCTGTATCTTTTGTGCCTACAGCGCCGGACACCTAGCAGTTTCTCACTACATATCTTGAATGGATTAACGAATGAATGTGATTTATCAAAAACTTTAGAAGATCACATTTGTTTTGTACCTCTTCAAAGTGAGTGAGAAAGCAGTTTGTCAGAGCTGTATTATGCACTTAAAAGACATTTACTAAACTTAGACTAGGTGTTGGGTTGCAAGTGAGGCAGTGTGTATTTGAGGTGCTCTTGCTGGAGAGGAGTAAACACAGGTTACTGTTATGACAGAAAAAGGTCAAAGTGACTGTGAAAGTTAGGAGAAGGTGTTTGGTTTGGTCAAAGAAGAAGAGACTAAGAGAAACATTTAAGCTTTCTACAGCTTTCTAGAAGAAGTGACAATTCACCTAAGTGCTAAAGAATCTTTAGGATTTGGGCCAGACATGGTAGTTCACACTTATAATTCCAGCAGTTTGGGAGGCCAAGGCAGGAGGATCGCTTGAGCCCAGGAGTTCATGACCAGCCTGAGCAACATAGTGAAACCTCATCTATACAAAAATAAATAAATAAATAAATAAATAAATAAATAAATAATAAAAATTAGCCAGGAGTGGTGATATGTGCGCCTATAGTGCCGGCTACTGTGGAGGTGGAGACAGGAGGATCTCTGTAGCCCAGGAGTTTCAGGCTGCATTAAGCCATGATTACACCATTACACTCTAGCCTAAGTGAGAGAGTAAGACCTGTATCTTTAAAAAAAAAAAAAAGAAAGAAAGAAAGAAAGAAAAAAATTGAAAGAAAAAGGATTTTTAGGATTTATTTAAAAAAGAGTATGGGAAAGGATAACCTAAGCAAAGGGAGCAACCCATAAAAACACATAGAAATTAAGAGAGAGATTTTAGAGAATTGCAATTGTTCCATTTATGACTCTCTTATTCTCTAACGAAAAAGTTAAGGTTACTAAGAGGTGATGTTTCTAGATGAACGTAGATAAGTAGCAGGTTACATGGGGGAATCAAATAAAAGAAAAACTCATCTTCCTAAAAGCTTTAAAGAACTTTGTGTTTACTGAAGCTTTTGGAAATGTCTCGTGACTATATATGAAGTTTGGAGGGAAAACCTTGGCCAGTGTAGATTCATCTTGTTCTATTATTAGGAGACATATTCGAAGCACTTTATTTACTCTAGATATACAATACATTTTGAGATTGTAAATAAAGAACTACATCTTTTATTATTAATCTGAGATATTAATCTGAGATTTTATTATTAAATATCTTTATTATTAATCACATATATAGCCACTTTCTCAATGGCTCCAAAATTTCAGCCAAGACCCAGAGATGTTGGCGGAGAACACAAAGACAAACTTCTCTTGATACCAAAATTGACATGGGATCTTTAACACCGAAGTTTTCTGTGTTCTATATTAATATAAAAGTCTCATAACAGACAGCCTTATATTCCATGAAGGTACCTTGAAGCAAGGGCTTAGTAGGCCTTCTGGGGATTTGAATTTGTGATTTTAGAGCATCGAAACAGACTTACAGTTTGATGCTCAGACATCTAAATGATTCCCCTGGGCTTCGCTGTTTTACGGTGGAAGGGCTCACACATAAATAATCTATGGGCAAACACTGGCTCTTTTAGGTGGTTTTTTAGGATCCTGTTGGAACTTACACATTTCCAGCGTTAAACTCAAGCCTGCTGAACTGGCCTAAAACATTAGGATTGACCCTTCCAAGAAGATCGTATTATGTAGCAAAATCTCAGACATTTTTATTATATCCAGTTGGAAAAACAAAAACCAAAACCAAAATCACTGAAAAAAATATTCACTGGGTTGAGTACGGTTTTTTTAAACTTCCGGAGAGAGCGTTCCCAGAGCCTTTCCAGCTGCTTATTCCCTCAGAGTTCATCCTGACCGAATTCACAAAGCTGTTTTCTGGCATTACTGGTAATTACACAAGCAGATGTACCACATAATGCTTTGATCTTAATGGTTGTGGATTAAATAGGGTTGAGCCTTGTCAATACTTTAATGGGAGGTCCACAAGGAATTTCAAAGGTCCGAAGCAATAAACCTTACTTATTTAATACAAGGGTGCTCAAGAGCAACCTGGAATACAGTGGTTGTCCAAGAAGACCCACTGGCTTGACCAAAAGTTTGTTCATAAAGCCATTATCTCTCATATCAATTTTTAAAATATGGCAGTAATAGATTATAGCAATTTTTAATTTAAAAAGTTTGGCAAACAATGATTCTTTGTGTTTGTTAAGAAACACAGAGCCTGAAACAAAGATTCCACATGATTTCTATGCATATGGTCCTCTCTGTCGTAGAGCAAAATAAAACAAACAAAAACATCCTACATATCTCAATCTGTGCTTAGTTGTGCATTTTCTCTGAATGCTAGAAATACCAGACTCACTGCATGGAGAGAAAACCCATTATTTTCTCTCCTTGTCTAGGCCATCTACTGTTTCCCGACTCTGTGGTTTCTAACCTAAAATACAGTAAAGTTGTCAGGTTACTACAGACACAAATGAGGTAGTATCTTTGACTCTACTATTTCCTTCACCTCCAAAATCCATTAAGCCATTTTGGTGTGTCATTTCCTACATTAAATGGCTCTTGAATCTGCCTTTTTCTTTGTCCCATGGCTTTGAGTCAAACTCATTACATTATACTGGGTTTGGCGGGAAAGAACGCTTTTAAACGGTCTTATTTTCTCCTGTCTCTCTCTTGAATATGGTTGAAATTATAGGCTTCCTAAAATCTTACTTTGTCATGACATGCTGATCATAAAATTCAAAGTCTGTGCCTGGATTTAACTGCCCTGCATTGTTCCTCCGTAGCTAGGCCTGCTGTCTTCATTGCTCCTGAGCATACGCCATTCATGTCTTTCTGGCTGTCTTCTGTATCACATCACATTCATTCTGTAGGATGCCAGCAAGAACACTGAAATGGATGTCACAAAGTCTGGGTCCTAGTTCAACTTCTGTGAATTATCTTTGTGAACTTGGGCCTGTCATTCAACCTCCCTCAACTTCAAGTCAAATACTCACCAAGACAAAGCCGCCACAGCAGTACTAATATCATGCAGAGTAAACACAAAGGCAAAAAAAGAATTGCTTATGATTTTGAGAATCACTGAAAATGATGAAAAGCTGGTTCATCAAAAAATTAAAACATTCTCCATTGCTATGTACCTATGTACATCGCCTCAAAATTTTAAATAAAAAATTGACAGAATTGCAGAGATAGGTACGTTAAACATCATCAAAGTTGACAGTGTATCTCTTATTCATTGATAGCACAAGCCAATTAAGTTACTTTTATATCTACATGTATAGAAGATGTTAATAGCAAAATCAGTAAACTTGTTCCAATTTACATATATGGAAAATTATTATACATCAACAATTGGATAGCAAACATTATTTTCAAGCATATAAAAATTTTTGTGAAAACTGACCATGTGCTATATGTAAAATTAGCCACACAAGATTCAAAGGATTGATAGAATAAATACCACATTATCTGAGATGACAATGCCATTAAATTAGAGGTCAATAACCCCTGAAAAATAGAAAAAAGTTATTAAAATAAAATATATGTTATTAAATATATCATGGGTCAAAGAGTAAACCATAATAGAATTTCAAAAATACTTAGAATGTAATGATAATGAAAATCCTACTGTTAAAATTATTATACAGCTAAAGTTATATCATAGGAAGTTATCAACCTTAAAGAAGAAACACTCAAAATTAATCAAACTTCTTAAACATTCAACTTGAAAAGTTAGAACAGCAAAATAATTCTTAAAAATTAGAAGGAAGAAAATAATAAGAACAGAAATTAGTAACATAGAAAATGAAGAAGGATAATAAAATGACAAAAACTGGATATTGGTTCTTTGAAAATAATAATAAATTAGATGAACCTCTGACAAGATTAATCAAGAAAACTATGGTTGAAATTTCAAATAAACAAGATAAATGAAAACGGAGACAAAGCTACTGAAAATTAAGAAATTATAAATAGCCTATACCAAAATATTTTAAAACCTAAGTGAAGTAGATCAATTCTTAGAAAAATACAACTTCTAAAACTGACCCAAGAAGACTACATGGGATGAAAAATAGTCATTAGGAAACTTGAATTAGAAATTAAAAATCTTCCCACAAAGGAAGCATCAATCTCAGATAGCTTTATTGGAAAGTTTTACTAAATTTTCAGTGAAAAGATCATTCTAAACTTACGCTAACTCTTGAAGAGGACGTACAATATTCTGTAGTTCATCTTGAGATTAATATTACCTTAATATTGAATACTAGACAAGTTTCATTGGTAAACATGAATACAAATGATATTGTTAGTAAACATAATATCAGATAAAATTAAGTGATATAAAAAAGAGATAATCATGACCAAAGTGGGTTTATTTCAATGATTATCTAATATCAATTAAATAAATTATTGCATTAACAGATTACAGGAGAAAATCAAATTAATAAATAGGTTTAAAAGCATTTAATAAAACTTCTATCCATTTAAAACAAAAACTCATAACAAATAGGGAATAAATGGCACTTTTCTTAATCTAATGTAGCGATCTATAAAAATCCTATAGTAAGCATTATATTTAAATGTGACATGTTGGATCTATTTCCTTTTATACAGGATAAAGTCAAGGATTGCTTACATTGAAAATTCTAATGATTCTATACACATTTGATACAATTAATATGAATTTAACAACATAGCCAGATACAAAAGTTAGTATATTAAACTTTATTATTATGCATAATCATGTAACTACATCATAAAGTCTATGAGGATTAAAAGTAATAATATATAAAGCATTTATCCCTTGAAACTTAAATAGCGGAGTTGTTGTTGATATGAAAGAGTCAGTTGCACTCTATATGTCAGCAACAACTAGAAAGTATAATTTAAAAATACCATCTTAGTTTGGGTCCCCTTAGAAGCAGAGCCTGAAACAAAGGCTTTTGTGCAGTTAGGTAATTCAAGATGTGATTATAGGTAATAATTTTGAGGAATCAGGATAAACAGGAAAGAAAAGAAAGCCAAGATAAATCTGTATTATTGATGTGGCCACAAGGCCTTCTAAAAGCTATGGAAGGCCTCTCAGAAATGTCCTTCTATGGTAGGAAAGGAGGACGCATCTCTCCATACGCTCTTGTTGCTCAGCGCTCAGGGATGAGATCCCAAGGGCTAACTCCCTTGCACCTCTAGGTTGCATAAAGATGAGTGTGGATGAGCTTCTGTGGGTGCCTCTCACTACCTGCCAGAGAGGCTCAGGGGCAGGCACTAGATGATATATTAGGCTGACGCAAAAGTAATTTCTGTTTTTGCCTTTTAAAAGTAATAAAATTAATAGTATATGAACAAAGGTACCACACATTAAGGGTGCATGGAACAAAGCTGGACAAATCTGTTAGGATCACAGCAGGAGAGCTGGAAAAAGGGCTGAAGCCAAGAGTTTGTGAAATGATACATAAGAGGTATTGGATAAAAATGTCCTATTTAAAACATCAACAACAAAGAAATGAAAGTGAAGAAAGGAAAAAAAGGGTGTTCTAAATTTCTATGATAAAACATCTTAAGGTTATTGAAAAACAGTATATCAAATAAATCAAAACACCTCAGTAATGTTCTTGGTTAGAATGAAGAGTTCATGGTATAAAGTTGTCGGTTTTCTTCAACCTGATCTATACATTACAAGGAATTCTCTACAAAATCTCCATAAGAAATTTCTTGCATTGCATTGTTTTGCTTTTATGGAAATAGATAAATTGATTCTAACATGGATATGACATAGAAAATGCCCTAGGAACTAAATTCCACACTTCTAAAGAATAAAGCTGTTTTGTGTATGTGTGCATGTGTGTGTGTGTGTGTGTGTGTGTGAGAGAGAGAGAGAGAGAGAGAGACAGACAGAGAGTACATCTTGCTCTGCCACATGGCAAGACTAAAAGAGACTGTAACAAGAAAATATAATATATACAGCATTCCTCAGAAATATCGTGGATTCAGTTCCAGACTACCACAATAAAACAAATATTGAAATAATGCAAGTCACACATTTTTTTTTAGTTTCCCAGTGCATAGAAAAGTTTTATTTACACTGTATTGTAGTCTATTAAATATGTAATAGCATTGCATTACATATAAAAAAGCAATGTACATACTTTAATTAATAATGTACATAATTTAATTTAAAAATGTTGTTAAAAAATGATAATGATCATTTTTGAGCCTTCAGCAAGTCCTAATCTTTTTGCTGGTGGAGGATCTTGCCTCAGTGTTTGCTGGTGGAGTGTTGATGGCTGCTGACTGAGCAAGGTGGTGATTGCTGAAGGCTGAGGTAGCTATGGAAATTTCTTAAAATTAGACATTAATGAAGGCTGCCACTTTGACTATTTCTGTCATGAAAGATTTCTCTATAGTATGCAATGCTGTTTGATAGCATTACAGCAGAACTTCTTTCAAAGCAGAAATCAATCCCCACAAACCCTGCTGCTGTTTTAGCAACTAAGGTTATGTAATATCCCAAATCTTTTGTTGACATTTCAACAATGTTTATAGCATCTTCACCAGGAGTAGTTTGCATCTCCAGAAACTACTTTCTTTTCTTTTCCATAGGAAACAACTTCTCATTCATTCAAGTTTTATTATGAGATCTCAGCAATCCAGTCACATCTTCAAGCTCCACTCCTAACTCTAGTTGTCTTGCTATTTCCATCACATCCACAGCGACTTCTTTCATTAAGGTCTTGAACCCCTCAAAGTCTTCCATGAGAATTAGAATCAACTTCTTCCAAACTCCTGTAAATTTGATATTTTGATCTTCTCCCATGAATCACAAATGTTCTTAATCTAATCTAGAATGGTGAATCATTTCTAGAAGATTTTCAATGTACTTTGTCCAGATCCATCTGAAGAATCAGTATCTGTGGCAGTTATAGTCTTATGAAATGTATTTCTTAAATAACAAGACTTGGAAGTCAAAGTTACTCCTTGATTTATGGGCTTATGGAATGGATGCTATGTTAACAGGCATGAAAACAACATTAATCTCTGTACATTTCCATCAGACCTTTTGGGTGACCAAGTGTATTGTGAATCAGTATTTTTTTGAAATCTTTTTTTCTGAAGAGTAGGTCTCAACAGTGGGCTTAAAATATTTTAGTAAGTCGTACTAGAAACAGATACACTGCCATCCAGGTTTTGTTGTTTCATTTAGAGAGTACAGGCAGAATAGATTTAGTGTAATTCTTACAAGCCCTAAGATTTTGGAATGGTAAAATGGTAAATGAGCATTGACTTCAATTTGAAGTCACCAGCTACATTAGCCCCTAACAAAAGAGTCAGCCTCTCTTTTGAAGTTCTAAAGCCAGGCATTGACTTCTCCTCTCTAGTTATGAAAATCTGAGATAGCATCTTCTACTGTAAGGCTTTTCATCTACATTGAAAATCTATTGTGTGGTGTACACCTTCATCAGTGATCTTAGCTAGATCTTCTGGAAACTTGCTGCAGCTTCTACATCAGCACTTGTTGTTTCACCTTGTACTTTTATGTTATGGAAACGGCTTTTTTTCTTAAACCTCATGAACCAACCTCTACTACCTTCCCACTTTTCTTCTGTAGCTTCCTTACCTCTCTCAGCCTTCATAGAATTAAAGAGAGTATGACGTTGCTCTGGGTTAGGCTTTGGCTTAAGGGAAGGTTGTGACTGGTTTGATCATCAGTCCAAACCCTAAAACTTTCAGTAATCAAGGTGTTTCACTTTCTTATCATTTGTGTGTTCACTGGAGCAGCAATTGTAATTTTCTTTAAGAAGTTTTCCTTTGCATTTACAACTGGCTATTTGGTGCAAGAGGCCTAGCTTTTGGCCTGTCTCATCTTTCAACATGCCCTCCTCACTAAGCTTAATTATTTCCAGCTTTTGATATAAGATGAGAGATATGTGACTCTTCCTTTCACCTGAACACTTAGAGGCCATTTTAGGATTATTAATTGGCCTAATTTTAATATTCTTGTGTCTCAGGGAACAGAAAGGCCAGAGAAGAGGGAGAAAGAAGGGGAGTGGGAAAGATTGTTGCTGTGTGGAACAGTAAGAACACACAGAACATTTGTTAATTAAGTTTGCCATCTTATGTGGGTATAGTTTATGGAGCCTCAAAACAAAACAAATTATAATAGAAACATCAGAGATCACTGATTACAAATTATCATAAAAAATAATTTGAAAAGCTTAAAATATTATGAGAATTATCAAAATGTGACACAAAGACTTTAAGTGAGCACAGGCTGTTGAAAAAAATGGTGCTGATAGACTTTCTGGAAGCATTGCCACAAACCTTCAATTTGTAAAATGTCCAGTGTCTCTGAACACATTATATGAAGCACAACAAAACAAGGTATAACTGTATGCAGGGTTAGATTTACTGACAGAAAGGAGAGTCTCCACATAAACTCATGCATGGATGGAAACCATTCAATGGTGAACCTTTATGTCAGTGATTTTTATATGAAAATGATACAATGAATTGAATCCCTATATTATACCATAAATGTTGAAAAAAAGAAAGACAAATACCAATGTAAAACTAGAGAAAACTTTAGGAGACAATAAATAAGACTACGTTAGTAACTCAGAGTAGAAAAAGAATTTTTAAAAAAGTTACATAGAGTTAAACCATAAAGGAAAAAAGTTGATAAATACTACTAAATTAGTATTTAAGAATGTTAAATTAACATTTAAAAATTCCATAAGGAATAAAAAAGACAAGATTCATTCTAGAAGAAAATCATTACAAAACAAACAACCAAAAATAAAGGATTAGTGTCTAGGTATCAACAAGAAAAAGATAACTCATTAGAGAAATGGACAAAAAAACCTAAAGAGATCTGCCACAGAAAATGAAGCACAGATGGTTTTTAAACATATGAAGGCTTTGTATAAAGGGATTAACAGATTAAAATCAAATTAGGTACATTTCACACGTAGCAGATCAACAACTTTAAAAGTCTGAAAATACCAGGGGATGTCAGTAACTTCAAGTACTGGAAGCCATCATCCAAAACTGATGGGAAGGTAAATTGGCACAACCACTTTGGAAGTGTTTGGTGTTACCTAGTGAAGTTAAACTTGCTCTGCAACCCCAAGAAACCCTTCCCTGTACACTGGTAAGCTTATAGAAGTATGTTTTTATTGGAAGTGTGCTTAAGGGCAACTGGAAGCAGCTCATATATACATTAATGGATTGATACATTGCGATATGCCCATACAAATAGAGTACTGTATAGTAGTGAAAATAAATGAGCCTGGTTTAGTCCATTTTTGGGCCACTATAAGGAAATACCCAAGACTGGGTAATTTGTAAAGGAAAGAGGTTTAATGGACTCACAGTTCCACACGGCTGGCAAGGCATCAGGAAACTTAGAATCATGGTGGAAGGGGAAGCAAACACGTCCTACTTCACCTGGCAGCAGGTGAGAGAAGTGCTGTGCAAAGTGGAGAAAGCCCCTTATAAAACCATAAGATTTTATGAGAACTCATTCACCATCAGGAAAGCAGAATGGGAGTAACCACCCCCATGATTCAGTTACCTCCAATTAAGCCCCACCCACAACACGTAGGAATCATGGGAAGTACAGTTCAAGATGAGATTTGGGTGGAGACACAGCCAAACTATATCAGACCCATTCCTACAAGCCTCAGCATGAATAAACACAAAACTTCACATTGAGAAAATAAGCATAAGCCAGAATAACATGTGCAGCATGATTAACTCATATAAACTTTAATACTAAACAATATATTATTTAGGGAAATCCACATAGGCAGTAAAACTATAAGAAACACAAAGATATGATTAATATGAATTGAAGATATTTCTATCCCATAGGAGCTTCTGAAATACTGCTAATCCTTTATTTCTTAACTTTAGTGCTAAGTGCACAGGACTTTATTAGTGTTGTTTAAAATAATGAGTTGTGTTTAATTTACCAATTTATTAAATTTCAACATAACAATAAAAGAGTTTCCGCAACAGGAAGTTCTCATGCATCACCCATTGTAACTTTGGATGTATCTACCTTATAATCTGTTTCTTCATGTTAAGGTGAAATATTCAGCATGTCTTTATTAGGACTATAAAGTTTCATAGAAAATCTAATCCCTTTTACATGAGAGCCTTTTAAGCACTCAAAGACAATTGTCTTGTCTCCCTTTAGGTTTCTTCTTTTCCAAGAATCAACCATCCCCATCCTTAAATCATGGTTTGCAGACACCTCACCATTTTGGCAGGCTTCCCCTGCAGCTGCAAACAGAACCAAGCTCAACATTCCAGTTTGTTCTGGCCAGTGAAATGTCTGATGGGACTATTAACTTTTCTGTTCAAAACATTGCATTTATTGATATAGCCCAAAATTGACCTAAGGTTTCGTAGCCTTGTACACCACATTAATTTGTCCTGGGCTCCTCATCATTTCAGTCCTTTAAGGCTTTTTCACACAGAGGTATATCTCATCATAGACTTGTGAGGCTAGTTTTTCTAAACTGTGTTTGGGACCTTACATTTACTCTTAATGTTTCATCTTGGAATTTGGCTATAAGGTTTTAGCCTGTTGAGATATTTTCAGTCTGGATTCTGACATCTGATGTATTGACTTTTCTTCCTCGATTTTTATCTCTAGGAAGTATGCATTTATTTGACTAAACAAACATTTCCAAACTACCATGTATAAAGGGGTATGTTAGGTAATGTGTGTTCATCTCAATAATTAGTAAAAATATTAAAATGGAGAGATCCAAAAGTTAAGTTTTCTTTCTAGTCAATACACTCATAATCAAAGAAATGTGAAGTTTGATGTAAATTGGAACACACATTTACATTTCATATTTCCTCAATATTTTCCTTTAAATTATTCCCCACTTGGAGTAAACTGTTACATCTTTGGCAAGCTTGCAATAGCTAAATATGTGCTTTCAGCCTTGACTGACTTTTCATTTCTGATTGACTCCTCTATTTTGCTACCTTGATCTCCACAAAGCTAAGCTATATGCAGGATTTTATTTTTGTCAAAATGTGCCCTTTCCCCTTTATTGTTATCCGTATTGATTCATGGCTTTAACATCTTCTCAGACTTTCAGTCCTTACAAATTTGAAGTAGCTCTTCTTTAATTTAAAAAATCACGTTGCTTCTTAGTATAGAGGAATGCAGACAAGTGTGATTTTTTAAAAGAGAAAAATTAAAAGTATAAAGATAAAAGTTAAAATAACCCCTAACCTCAACATCCAGAAGTCTTTATTTTTTAAATTGTTTATCCTTCCATCCAGTCACCGTTCTGTGCACTAGAGAAAGAAACCCAATTACTATCCGCTTATCTGAATGAGCAAAAGTTTTTATCGTTAATGTGAATGTGTGTAACTAAAAGAGTAATCACAAACCAAACATCTATACAACCATCACTCATATCAAGAAATTGATTATTGCAAACACCCAGGTGACCTTTCTATACATCCTCTTTATAACTCTCTTCTCTCGCCTCTTGAAACACTGCTACTGTGGCTTAGAATGTTATAGTTTTGTTTTGCTTATTTAAAAAATTACTTAAATGAAATAATACATGTATTTTCCACATCTGGCAAATTCTTTTATTCTGCGTTATGTTTCTGAGGCATAATCATATTACATGCGGGACAGTAGTTTATTTTCATTATTGTATAATATTATATTGAATTAATATTCTACACATGATTTATCCATTCTACTGATGGCAAGAATTTGTGTTTCTCAGGTTTATGGAAAACAACACAAATTTTTTGGATTATTATGAATAGTGCTGCTGTAAACATTGTTGTGTATATGTGCATGTATTTCTTTTTGAAATATACCTAAACATGGAATTGGTTAATAGGAAATGTGTATATTTAACTTCAGCATACAATGTAGTTCTTCCAATGTGTATATTCAACTTTAGAATGTAATACAGTTCTTCCAATTTACAGCCTAACGTGCAGTGTATGAGAATTTTAGGCATCCCACATTTTCACCAACATTTAATGTTATCAGTTTTGTTATTTTAGCCACTCCAACTTTTGTTGTTATCTTTTTGTGATTTTGACTTACATTTTCCTGATGTGTCATAATCCCTGACATCTTTTCACCTGGAGATCTTTTTTTATGTAATATCTAAGTCTCTGAAAACATCTTTCAGCCAGTGGCTTCCCTTTTCACTCAGTGTCTTTGATAATTAGATGTGCTTCTTTTTAATATCTTCTCTTTTGCTGCTAGTCCTTTATATATACTGGTTAAGAAATTTTTGCCTACCTCAAAGTTCTGAAAATATTCCTCTATAGATTCTTTTGGAAGCCTCATTGTTTTATTTTTTACATTTAAATCTATCACATACACATAATTAATTTTGTGTATTATATGAGGAGTATGTTCTTTTACAATATGCCTATCTAGATGACCCATCTAGATGGGTTTATTGGAATGACCATCCCTTCTCCACTGCTTTGCAGTGATACTTTTGTCATGAATCAAATGTTTGTACATGCAAAGATGATACTGGATTGCCTCTTACGTTCTATTTGTCTAGGCATATATTCTGTTGACAATACCATGCTCTGTTAATTACTGGAGTTTTAAAATAACTATTGACATCTGTTAAGTCTTTTAATTCTGTTCTTCTTCAGTGTTGTCTTGGCAAATTTTTGCCCATTTAATTTTTCTTGCATTTCAGAATTAGCTTGTCAATGTTTACCAAAATACAAACAAATAAAACAAAAAATAAAGAACCCCATGAACATCTTCTGAATTTGACTGTGAAGGATTCGAATTAAAAAATCAATTTGGGGAGAATAGATATTGTTATTGTATATTTATGACATAAATATACAATATTTATGTCATAAAAATTGACAAAATTATGACACATTAATATATTTTATTTCTCTGATTATTTAGATCAGGGATTATAGTCTATGGGCTAAATATGGTCCTTTGCCTTTGAAAATAAAGTTTTATGGGAACACAGTCACACCTCTTGGTTTACATATTGTCTATTTCTGTGTTTGCATTATAATGCAGAATTGGGCAGTTATAATGCTGACCAGCAGCTAAAATATTTATTACTTGATCCTTACAGAAAAAGTTGGCTAGACTCTGATTTGGATGCTTATTTCTTTCCGTAATGTTTTATATTGTTTTGAATAGAGATGCTTTACATGTTTTCTTAGATTAATTCCTGGAAATGTAATATATTTTGGTGCTGTTATAGATGATATCTTTTAAAATTTCATTTTTTTATTTGTCAATGTAAAAAAATACTACTGATTTTTCCATATTGACCTTGAATCCAATCTGTAAGTTATTTTTTGATTTTCTATGTGCAAATTCTGTCAATCTGTATTTCTTCCTTGCTATTTCTCATAAATTTTATTAAATTGTGACTGAGTCAAACTAAAGTAGCAACCAAACTGTCACCCAGCTGAATTAGCAATTAGTTCAAAAATAGCCAGCCATCCACCCTGCATGCTTAATAAAGGACAAGGGATGCTTTTTATGAAGGAAGGTAACATTTACTCTAGTCCCTATTGTTCTTTCTGGCATAAGTGAAACAATAATGAGACATATGAAGAAGGTGAAATATGTGATCAATAATTAAAGATAAATATATAGCCCAATCCCCAGATAATCCAGATATTGGAATTAGCAGCAAAGACGATAAAATGAATATAAAATTTGTTAAAGCAGACAAAAATGACAATCTTGATAAAAAGAGGGCAATTTCAACAGATAAATACAACCTATAAAAAATTTCCAAGTGAATATTATGGATCTGAAAAGAAAAGCAATATCTAAAATTAAGAACTCATTGGAATAGTTTAACATTAGATTGTACATACTGGATAACGTTGAGGAACTCAAAGACAAGTGAATATAAATTACTGAAACACAGAAAAACATGAATGAAGAAAGAATTCAGTAAACTAGATATATGATGGCAGTCTGAGAAGATTATAATATAGTACTATAACTGTATCTTTTCTATGTTTAGATACAAAAATACCATTGTGTTACAGTGGCCTGCAGTACTCAGTAGAGTAAAATGCTATCCAGCTTTGTAGCCTAGGAGCAACAGGCTATACCATATAACCTAAGTGTGCAATACATTATATCATTTAGGTTTGCACAAATATACTGTATAATGTTTACACAATGATGAAATTACCTGATAATGAAATTTTCAAAACACATATTCCCTTTGTTAAGCAATGCATGACAACATATATAAGTGAAGTCTCAGAAAGAAAGGAGAAAGAGAATGAGACTTAAGCAACAATTGAAGAGATAATGGACAAGAGATATAAGAGGTTCAGCAAATTCTAAGCAAGATGAATATAAAGAAAAATTATGAA
This sequence comes from Cacajao melanocephalus, assembly GCA_963573385.1. NCBI lineage: Eukaryota > Metazoa > Chordata > Mammalia > Primates > Pitheciidae > Cacajao > Cacajao melanocephalus. Next base: position 66,809 of record CAUYLG010018050.1, read on the forward strand.
AATCAGACATTGACAAAATCCTAAATGAAACATAAGGGAAAAAATTAAAAAAAAATTTTTAAATCACATTGTTTCGTTCACTTAGTGAGACCATTAGGCTCTATTTTGTTCCCCATTCTGTATTACAGCTTTGAAATTGCCTCTAAACACGAACTGGTACAGCATAAGGTTTACCTTGTTTGTTTATTTGTTGTCTTTTAATTGAGGATGATAGCCCTACATCGCCTGTTCCTCAACATCCGAAAATCAATTTTTATGTATATATACTTTTTGCTTTCCATTTGTTTATGGTACAATGGTAAATCTGGTTCTTATTTCTGTATCTTGGATAGAAACAGAAGTTGTTATTGTTTCCTCTTCAAATACACTGCTTGAGCTCATAAACTATGACATTTTCATCAGGTTTAGAATGTTCTTAGCTCATTATTCGTCCCCTTATTCTAGGAGTCCAGGTGTGTCAGGCCCTCTTAATGTGTCTTTTAAGTATTTTGTTATTTTACTTTTTTGTGTTTTTTATGCTTTTAATAATATATGCTTATCCTGAACACTCTTCCTATCTACTTGTCTTCCAAATCACTAATTCTCTCTTCAGCTGCTTTGAAATATAGGGAAATAAAGCATTAGGATATAAGAAAAAAGAAGTATTTTTTTTCTCACACACCACTTAGCACAGAATACTTTTGTGGCCTCTGGTCACCAAAATATGTGGGGATTTCTCTCTACCAGCAACCAATTGATTCTGTAGTAGATTCTTCAGCAGACAATAGCTGGTATCCTCTTATTCAATTCTTACCCTATCTACCTGTAGGTAGCATCAGATCCTATAGGTTGAGGACTTAGTCCTACAAGACCTCCCCTGCTGCAGGTGCTACTTGCAAGCAGTAGGTTGTAACCTGGGCATCTGATGACCAGCTATAAATTGGGGGTTCCCATGACCTCCTTCTCTGGGAGACACTTTATTTACATTTACCAATTTATTATAAAGGATATTTCAAAGATTAACAGCCAGATGGAAGTATATAGGGGAAGGCATGTGAGAAGGGGTGTGAAGTTTCTATACCCTCTCTGAGTACCCATCTTCCAGGAACTTTCCTGTGTTCCACTGTTTCAAAGCTCATCTGAACCAAGTAACTTTAGGTTTTGATGGAGGCTTCATTGCATATGGATGATAGATTACATCACTGACCATTAGTGATAAACTCAATCTTTAGCCCTCTTTTCCTCTCCAGAGGTTAGGGGGTGGGTCTGAATGTTCCATCTTTAATCACATGGTGAATTGTCTCTGGCAACCAGTCCCTATCTTAAGGCTATCCAAAAGTCCACCAAGAATTGCTTCATTAGAAGAAAAGATGCTCCCATCACCCACGATATTCCATGGAATTGGAAAGAGCTCTGTGTCGGGAACCAGGGGGCAAAGGCCAAATGTTAGATCAGAAGGTTCTCCCAGCACCCTGGTCTACAAAGGTATCAGGAGCTATGTCTCAGGAACCAGAACAGAGACCAAACATTAGAACAAACAATTCTAGCACCTCTATTGCTCAGGACATTATAAGAGTTTTATGAACTATTTGCCAGGGACTTTGGACAGAGACCATTATGTATATTTGTCATTATTTTACAGTTGTAGCTTAATGTAAATATGATGTTTAGATTAATACAAATTTGCCCTTAAATTTATCCATTAGATTCTTAATTTTGATTATTGTATTTTTGCTCTTCAGAATTTTGATCTGATTCACTTCTTTTGTGATTTCGGAGAGGTTTTTAAGAAAATATTTTTGATTTTGATTAATTTCCTTCCACTTAGTTGGCATAGTTTTCAATAAGTCCACTATCTAGTTAGCTGGTTCAACATTTAGTTTTGATAACTTTATTATCCTGATAATTGATTCCTTTGTTTCTATTCATTAATTTATCTCTTTCTTTCTCTCTCTTTGTCTTCTCCCTTTCCCTCTCTCTTTCTTTCTCTTTTCTGTCTGTCTTGTTAAAATTTTTGTCTCTGTTTTGTGTCTACTTGTTTTTGGTTGAGCACAAGATATTGTATATAAGCAATTCTGGAATAATAAACTAAGATAATATTTTTCTCCAGTAAAGCTTTACATTTGCATCTGGCAAGTGGCTAGGAGCACAAACAATTGGGATAACCTTAATCTAATTTCAGGGCTTGAGATTATTGAACTTTCTTAATTATTTTTTGAGGGTTGGTATATTACTGAGTTATCCTTGCTCTTGAGGTACAGCTTTTTGGGTTCCTAACATGAAGTATTGGAATCTTGGATTTCAAGTTTTGTCTTGAAAACTGCCAGGGCAGTGTGAAAGGGAACTGTTGGCTTGAAGCCCCTACACAGTATCCCCACTGCAGCACTGAGAGCTGTGGGAAGAGAGCCACCATCCTTCAGACCCCAGAATGATAGATCCACTGACAGTTTACACAGTGCACCTGGAAAAGATGTAGACACTCAATGCCAGCTCATGAAAATAGCCAGGAGAAAGGCTAGACCCTGCAAAGCCACAGGGCAGAGCTGCTCAAGACCATGGGAACTGACCTCTTGCATCAGCATGACCTGGATGTGAAACATGGAGTCAAAGGAGAACATTTTGGAGAGTTAATATTTGATAGCCCTGCTGGATTTCAGATTTGCATGGGGACTTTAGCTCCTTATTTTGGCCAATTTCTCCCATTTGGAATGGGTGTTTTTATCCAATGCCTGTACCTGCGTTATATCTAGGAAGTAACTAACTTGTTTTTGATTTTACGGGCTGATAGGCAGAAGGGACTTGCCTTGTCTCAGATGAGATTTTGAAAGTGGACTTTTTATTTAATGCTGAAATGAGTCAAGATTTTGGGTGACTTTTGGGAAGTCATAATTGGTTTTAAAATGTGACGTCATGAAATTTTTGAAGGCCGGGGTGGAATGATATGGTTTGGCTTTGTTCCCACTCAAATCTCATCTTAAATTGTAGCTCCCATAATTCTCATGTGTCATGGGAGGGACCCAGTGGGAGATAATTGAATCATAGGGACAGTTTCCCCCATATTTATCTCATGGTGGCAAATAAGTCTCATGAGATCTGATGGTTTTGTGTAAGAGTGTATTAGTCTGTTCTTACACTGCTGATAAAGACATACTCGAGACTTGGCAATTTACAAAAGAAGGAGTTTTATTGGACTTACAGTTTCCATGGCTAGGGAGGACTCACTATCATGGAAAAAGTCAAGGAGGAACAAGTCACACATCTTACATGGATGGCAAAAGGAACTTGTGCAGGGGAACTCCTCTTTTTAAAACCATTAGATGTCATGAGACTTATTCACTATCATGAGAAGAGCATGGGAAAAACTTGCCCCCATGATTCAATTACCTCCCACCAGTTCCCTCCCATAATGCATGGGAATTTAAGATGAGATACGGGTGGGGACACAGCCAAACCTATCAAATGGGTTTACCCTTTCACTTGCCTCCTGTTCTCTCTTGTCTGCCACCATGTAAGATGTGCCGTTTGCCTTCCACCATGATTATGAGACCTCCCCAGCCATGTAGAACTGTGAGTCCATTAAACCTCTTTTTCTTTATAAATTACCCAGTCTTTGGTATGTCTTTATCAGCAGCATATGGACTAATACACAATGCTTGGTCCAACAAATACATAATACATGCATTGACATAAATGTGTATAGAATTAAGCTGTCTTTGTGTATTTATTTCTCAAAATGCCCTGTATCTATGTCATTGATTTTCCCAAGATCCTGTGTGTTTGTTGAGTGTGTGCCTAAATCCTCGTGGTGTCTTCCTTTGACAATTAATATAGTCATTCTAGTGTTAAAAGTTTTCCTGGTGGAGTCTACATAACTAACTTTCTTGCCAGTCACTTTGTGGTAAAACAAGTTGGGAAGAATGAGGAAAATTAGAGAGAGATGAGAGTTTTTGGACAGGGTGCATAGCCTTTTCTGTTTTCCCCATGGCAGATTTATGCTGATGTTAGTGACACTAATCTTGAAGCTCTTCACTTTCAATGTGTTTGCATAGTCATATGTTTTTGCAAAATTTAGAAAAGTGAGGCATTTTAACCACAATTGAGTGAAACAACTGTCTTTTTACATCCTGACTTTTGCTCCTTCATACTTTTTGTGTTCGGTGGAGTTGAAGAGCAGCAATTTTAGTAGAAATACATTTAGTTTAGATTTAATGGTGTGTGATTTGCAGTCATAGTTAATATATTGCTATCTGTCAGAACATGGGGCTACTTCTAGACATACCATCTTCTGTGACAAATCACCTGGTATTGTGACAGCAAGGTACAGAACAAGAGGACTAAGAAATGTGGTTGTACAGGAAAAATAAGATTAAAAATGTATAAAATCAGAAGCTCATTACTGGAAAATCCAGACTTACAATTCTTATATGAAAGAAAATGTAACATCCATAATAAAATTTTACATTGCCTTTAATGAGTTGTAGAGTTGAAATAAAAATCTTCTAAACAGTCAATAAGAAGAACATTATTCATATTTGCAGATTTACAGAAAATACTATTATCTTTTTGTTCTTTCTATAGAATATTTTATGACAATATCATTGTATTATGAAGAGGTGATTGAAGAAAATACAGTCAAAAATTTAAGAAATGTATAGGTAATTAATTTAAAAATACTGTGTGATTTTTTTTTCTGGGCTTTGTGATGTTTGTGCTACTTCCTAGGATTTTAAAATTTGTAATTGTTTTCACATTCTGAATAATTCTACACTTGTACCTAGTTTTTGTATTTATAAATGTATAATACCTTTTTTTCTTAAAGAGGGTCCCCAAATTATAGAAGGTTCAGGCCTCAGAAAACCTGGATTTTCCTCTATGTTCTTCCATATTTTATGTTATTCACTGGAATCATTGGTGGAGGAATCCCAATTTGTAAACCAAAGTCCTCAGATCTGCAAAGTAAACAAAACTCAGAGCACCCAAGATTTTTACACTCAGTAAGAATAGTGCTCTTCACTTACTTTTTGGGCAGGATGGGAAAAGGAGGAACAATCCTAGCACTGTGGCAGGTGAAACTGCTTGACTGGGCCTTGCAATGACAAAGATTGCTTGCCTCTAAGGCTGGGACAGTCTCATCAATCAACCTGTGCTTGAACTATTAGCATTGTCAGCTTCCACTTAAGAGATGATAACTCAAGGGTAGCTTCCCTCATCCACTGAAACTCCTTCCATCAAAAGAACAAAACCCTTAATCAGAAGGAGGGGCAGGAATGCCTATCTCTGACAAAAAGAACTGGTACCGTCTACTTTCATCTATACTTCTTGAACTCATTTTTGTATGTCTCTGAAAAAGATCCTCGGTAGAAGCCCTTGACTTGCTGGTATAGGAGTTGAGGCAGGGTTCACATCCTTTGCCTTGGAAGAGAGTGGTTGTGATGCCAGGAACAGGAAGGTTACAATATTGCCTGTATGATGATGTCTGACGAAAAAGAATAATCATGAACACATGCCCATATATATATATATATATATATATATATATATGCATGCACATGCATTATCTTTGTGGGATCGGCAGAAATGAATTGCTGGCTGAGTGTATTAGAAATGAAAGTCAGCCATTAAGCTTTGCCTTCACTTGGTAGCAGGAGGAAAGATTGTAATTGGCTGTCATTGGGAGTTGTGAGGATTATTTAGATCTGAAAGTAGGGTTGTAATTTTTTGACCCTAAAATAAATGGAATATACATCTAGAGAGTATCATGTAACCCCTGGTATTATTAAAAAATATCAAGAATATACATGATTTGAAGGGAAATCACAATGCAAGTAGACTCACAGAGTCCCAGCCACTAGGATGGTTGTCATTTCTACAAATATTCCCAGAGATTTATGCTACTGATGGATAATTTTTTTTAAAAAATTGGGTGCTTATATGGTTTTTAAATTTTGAAAATAAAGACCTGAAAATCTGCTTCCCAAGTTTCTATTTCTCTTAAAGGTTATGGTATCTTATTGCAATGGAGAGCCCCATGACCAATATCACTGAGTTTCATCGCTGTAGAAAAAACAGAGATTTCCCTTTTGGGGTGAAAACAGGAAAGGCAAATCAGTTGGCCTCTTTCTAAGTCCCTTTCTCTTACCTCCACTCTTAGATCACCCAGGGAATTAAAACTCTGCCTGTTGGCCACTTAAATTAATGAAATTGCTCATGTCTAATACAGAAACATTGCCTCTGTGTGCTCTAGATACATATATGAATAGCACTTCTGTGGATGCATCCCTGCCCTGGGCAACGTGGTAATCCATGTAAATCACAGATTGGCTTTAAAATTCTCATCACCAGAAACCCACAATGAGAACTGGTGAAGAGATACAAAACATGAACAGGCTATCCTTTGGCCACAAAATTGTCTGATTGAAAATAAACTCCCAATTATTCTTTTTAAGAAAAGCCTGTCTTTCATGTGAAGAGGGGTCCTTGTTGGCCTGCCTTACAACTTCATTATTTTCTTTAAAGCAAGACCAATGTAAAAGAGAGTTTAGTCCCCTGTTTTTTTTTCCTTAACTTATCCCATTTCAGGCAATTTGTTGTACTAATTAGTATTAATGTGTGTTCTAAATGATGGGGATAATTTTGTTTACCAGGGAACATCTGACAATATTGGAGCCATTTTTGATTGTCATAACTGGGTCAGGCAGGGGCGGTGCTACTTACTGGCATTTAGGGAAGAGAGACCAGGGATGCTGCTAGACATTCTACAATGTACAAGACAGCCTCAAATTATCCAGCCCAATATATCAATAGTGCTTAGAGAAACCTGACAAAAAATAGTGTGCATAAAGTAGAAAGAGTAAAATCTTTTTGATGATAATATGTTGAAAAAGTTTTACAGGCAATTGAAAATGCATCTTTTGTACTATGAGTTCCCAGGTCTCTTGTGTCATTGTTAATTATGGATACATCAACTGGCTTGAGTGAAACAGGTTCTGATTGTGGAATCCTATTTTTATTTTTACTTAAGAAAGAGAAATGAGTTGAGATGGACAGGCTTACCTCTTTTGGCTATCCTAGGATGGACTAATACAGTTGTGTTTTAGTAATGAGTCAGTATAAAATCTGCCAGAGCTTAGAGCACATAAAAGTATCTGTAATTTTCATAACTTTTGTAAATAGACTAGAAATCATGGTGTCCTCTGCATTTGTTGTTATGCAAAAGTCTTGTTTACTCTCCCTTAGGAAACATTTGTTGTTTCAATTTGTTATAAAACCTTATAGATTAAATTCTAAATATAGAAGTCACAGATGATTAATAATTCTTTGAGAATCTGGATGACTAAAAGCAACTTCATGGGCTTGCTAGGAATGCATCTGGAATATATAACCACTCATGATAGATTTTGATGAAATTAATTTAAGTGTTTTTTAAGTTAAAGATTCAATACTAATCTTGAAAATCACATAACCACATCCACCTCATTCAATATATACCTTAGTCTCTCTGTTATATACATGTCTTGAAAAAAATCAGTTTATTTAAATCTTGGGAGCATTCCTGAGTTTCATAACTATAGTGGAATATCAGAGGAATACTAGAAAGATGATTGTAATGCCAGAAATTGGTCTTGTAAGAAAGAGACTAAATGAAGGGGCATTATTCAGCCTGTGAAATGTAACAGGGATTGGAAAGGGCAAAACCAAACTAATACCTACTTCTGAAGAAGGCAGGGCAAAAGGAAATGGATAATTTATTAATTAGAAGAAATATTTCTCGAGAGTGAGGTGGTCAAATGTTGTTGTATGTGATGGTTGATACTGAGTGTCAGCCTGAGTGGATTGAAGGATGCAAAGAAGTATTGTTCCTGGGTGTGTCTGTGAGTGTGTTACCAAAGGAGATTAACATTTGAGTCAGTGGACTGGGAAAGTCAGATTCACCCTTATTCTGGTGTGCATCATCTAATCAGCTGCCAGCAAATATAAAATGGGCAGAAAAATGTGAAAAGGTCAGACTGGCCTAGCTTCCCAGACTACATCTTTGTCCTGTGCTGGATGCTTCCTGCCCTCAGACACTGGACTCCAGGTTCTTCAGTTTTCACACTCAGACTGGCTCTCCTTGCTCCTCGAGCTTGCAGACAACCTACTGTGGGACCTTGTGATCATGTAAGTTAATAATAAACTCCCCTTTATATATATATAAATGGGGAGTATATTGTGTATACTGAGTATATTGAGTGTATATATATACTCAATATACTCAGTATATATATATATATATATATATATATGTATATATATTCAATATACTCAGTATACACAATATACTTCCCTTTAATGTATATATATGTGTGTGTGTATATATATATGACTATAGTCATATAGTCATACAGTTATATAGTCATATATATATTTAGTCATATATATATGACTATAGTCATATATATATATATATATACGACTATGTAATCATACACACACACACACACACACACACACACACAATTAGTTATGTCCCTCTATGGAACCCTGACTAATATAGATTTTGGTACCTGGTGTGGTTCTAAAGGAACAGAATATTAAGAATGGAGTTCTTTTGTTGGTTTGGGGGTTTCTGGAGTTGGCTGCGTAGTATGATTAGAACCAAAAATGCTAAGTACTTGACTTCTAATAGTATGGAGAACACTGATAGTCCTTGGCATGAACTGTTTAGAGAGTTATGCAAAATAAATGCATTTGATGCTCCCGATACATGGCCCGTGAGAGGCAAGAGTTTAGTGACTATACATAATACCTTTAACCATATGTGGAGAACCAAGGAATGTAATAAAGCTGGTTGGTTGCTCCTAAGTTCAGTGGACAAAGTGATGAAAGAAAATAATGAACTGAGGGATTCTAACCCTCGGCATCAGAAACAGCGGCATCAGAAGCAGATACTGAGCCTCGAATCTGCTAAGATTGCCCTGAGCGAGAGTCTTATTTCTTCTAGAGAAAAAGCTGAAACTGTAGAAAAACAGGCAAAGCTCTTATTATACAAGTGGCTGACCGGCAATGAATAGTGTACGCACAGCCTTACCAGGTGTCTACTGTGGAAAATAAAGGGACCCTGCAACTTGGAATGGGGAGGTGTGGGAGGACCCTGATGAAGCTGGGGGCACTGAGTTTGTAAACTCCGATGAAGCTTTTTTGCCAGAAGGAACAGCTTCCCCATCCCCAGTAGTGCAAACCTCCCCTCCCTGACCTATGCTGCTATTAGCCTTTCCACTTTTGTCTGAAGAGATAAACTCTGTGCTATCTAAGGCAACAGTGACGGCCTCCTCTGAGGCAGCAGGCAGGCAAAACAACATTGATTCTCCTCAGGAGCCACCCCCAACACCCCTGTTTTCTTCTAGACCTATAACTAGACCCAGAGGGCCCCTAGAGGTGAGATTGAGAGTGTGACCTATGAGGAGGTGCACTACATTAAAAAAGAACTCTTTGAGTTCTCTAATTTATATAACCATCAATCTGAAGAACAGGCATGAGAATGGATATTAATGGTATGAGATAATGGTGGAAGGAACATAAGAATTGGATCAGGCTGAATTTATTGATACGTGTCCACTAAGTAGGGACTCTGCATTTAATGTTGCAGCTCAGGGAGTTTAAAAAGGTTCTCCTAGTTTATTGGCTTGGTTAGATGAAATATGGATTAAGAAAAGACCCACTGTGAGTGAGCTGGAAATGCCTGATCTCCCTTGGTTTAATGTAGAGGAAGGGATCCAAAAGCTTAGGGAGATTGGGATGGTGGAGTGGATTAGTCACTTTAGACCTACTCATTCCAGCTGGGAGGGTCCAGAAGATACACCTTGCAAAATAGATTTGTGAGGGTAGCACCCGCATCTTTGAAGAGCCCTATAATTGCTTTTCTCCATATGTCAGGTCTAACAGTGGGAACCATAGTCACTCAGCTACAAAATTTAAGTACAATGGGAATAATTGGGTCCTGAGATGGCAGGGGTCAAGTGGCAGCACTCAACCATCAAAGGCAAGGTGGGCATAGCTATTGTAATGGGCAGCAGAGACAAAGCAGCAATCAGAATAGTCTGAGTTGTTTAGAGCTCTGGTATTGGCTAATTAATCACAGTATTTCTAGAAGTGAAATTGGTAGGAAGCCTACTGCATTCCTATTTAATTTATACAAGCAGAAAATTTCTAGGTAGAATGGACAAAGGACTAATTTGAATGATAAAAATAGACAATCACGGCCTCTCAATCACTTTCCAGATTTGAGCCAAAACCCCCTGAATGAAGGGGAAGCTGGATCCCCTTGAGGAAGGACCCCACTACATTACCAACAATTTATGCAGTGAATCTTTCTCCCATCCTTCCCCAAGGAAACTTCCAGTCTTTTATCAGAGTAACTCTGCACTGGGGAAAAGGAAATGGTCAGACATTTTGGGGACTACTGGACACTGGCTCTGAGCTGATGTTCATTCCAGGGAACCCAAAATGTCATTCTGGTTCTCCAGTTAAAATAGGAGTTTATTGAGGTCAAGCAATTAATGGAGTTTTATCTCAAGTCCAACTTACACTGGGTTCAGTGGGTCCCCTAACTCATCCTATGGTCATTTCCCCAGTGCCAGAATGCATAATTGGCATACACATACTTAGCAGCTGGCAGAACCCCCACATTGACTCCCTGACTTGTAGGGTGAGGGCTATGATGGTCAGAAAGGCCAAATGGAAGCCATTGGAGCTGCCTCTACATAGAAAAATAGTAAATCAAAAACAATATTATATCTCTTGAGAGATTGTGGAGATAAGTGCCACCATCAAGGACTTGAAAGACACAGGGGTGGTGATTCCCACCACATCCCCGTTCGACTCTCCCATTTGATCTGTGCAGAAAATGTGGATCTTGGAGAATGACAGTGGATTATCATAAGCTTAACCAAGTGGTGACTCCAAATGCAGCTGGTGTACTAGGTGTGGTTTCATTGCTTGAGCAAATCAACACATTTCCTGGTACCTGATATGTAGCTACTGACTTGGCAAATGCGTTTTTCTCCATTCCTATTCATAAGGCCCACCAGAAGCAATTTGCTTTCAGCTGGCAAGGGAAGCAATATACATTTACTGTCCTACCTCAGGGGTATATCAACTCTCTGGCTTTGTGTCATGACCTTATTTAGAGAGACTTTGATTGCCTTTTGCTTCTGAAAAATATCACACTGGTCCATTACTAGACTTATTGGTGAGACATTTGTGTGTTAGAGGATGGTAAATAAATCTGATTAAAATTGAGGGACCTTTTACCTCAGTAAAATGTCTGGGGGTCCATTGGTGTGGTGCCTGTAGAGATATTCCTTCTAAGGTAAAGGATAAGTTGCTGCATTTGACCCCACCTACAACCAAGAAAGAGGCACAATGCCTAGTGGGCCTATTTGGATTTTGGAGGCAACACATTCCTCATTTGGATGTATTACTCCAGCCCATTTATCAAGTGACCCGAAAGGCCGAGTGAGGTCCGGAACAGGAGAAGGTTCCGCAACAGGTTCAGGCTGCTGTGTAAGCTGCTCTGCCACTTGGGCCATATGACCCAGCAGATTCACTGGTACTTGAGGTGTCAGTGGCAGATGAGGATGCTGTTTGGAGCCTTTGGCAGGCCCCCATAGGTGAATCACAGCAGAGGCCTCCAGGATTTTGGAGCAAGGTCCTGCTGTCTTCTGCAGATAACTACTCTCCTTTTGAGAGAAAGCTCTTAGCGTGTTAGTGGGCTTTGGTGGAAATTGAATGTTTGACTATGGGCCAAGTCACCATGTGGCCTGAATTGCCTATCGTGAACTGGGTGCTTTCTGACCCATCTAGCCATAAAGTGGGTGGTGTACAGCAGCATTCCATCATCAAATGGAAGTGGTATATACGTGATCAAGCTGAGCAGGTCCTGCAGGCACAAGTAAGTCACATGAGGAAGTGACTCAAATGACCATGGTCTCCACTCCTGCCACTCTGCCTTCTCTCCCCCAGCCTGCACCGACGGCCTCGTGGGGAGTTCCCTATGATCAGTTGACAAAGAACAGAAGACTAGGGCCTGGTTTACAGATGGTTCTGCACCATATACAGGCACCACCCGAAAGTAGACAGCTGCAGCACTACAGCCCCTTTCTAGGACATTGCTGAAGGACAGCAGTGAAGGAAAAATCTTCCCAATGGGTATAACTTCAAGCAGTGAACCTGGTTGTGCACTTTGCATGGAAGGAGAAATGGCCAGATGTGCGATTATAGACTGGTTCATGGGCTGTAGACAGTCATTTGGCTGGACGGTCAGGGACTTGGATGAAACATGATTGGAAAATCAATGACAAAGAAATTTGGGGAAGAGGTATGTGGATGGAACTCTCTGAGTGGTCAGAAATTGTGAAGTATTCCATATGAGTGCTCACCAATGGGTGACCTCAGCAGAGGAGGATTTTAATAATCAAGTGGATAAGATGACCCATTCTGTGGACACCATTCAGCCTCTTTCCTCAGTCACCCCTGTCATTGCCCAATGGGCACATGAACAAAGTGGCCATGGTGGCATGTATGGAGGTTACACATGGGCTCAGCAACATGCACTTCCACTCACCAAGGCTGACTTGTGTACAGCCACTGCTGAGTGCCCACTTTGCCAGCAGCAGAGACCAGCACTGAGTTCTTGATATGGCACCATTCCTTGGGGTGATCAGCCAGCTACCTGGTAGCAGGTATTATCTTGGACCTCTTCCATCATGGAAAGGGCAGAGGTTTGTCCTCACTGGAAAGACACTTACTCCAGATATGGGTTTGCCTATCCTGCATGCAGTGCTTCTGCCAAGACTACCCATCCATGGACTCACAGAATGTCTTATCCACCATCATGGTATTCCACACAGCATTGCCTCTAACAAAGGCACTACCTTTATGGCTAAAGAAGTGTGGTGGTAGGCTCACGTTCATGGAATTCACTGGTCTTAACATGTTCTCCGTCATCCTGAAACAGCTGGTGGATAGAATGGTGGAATGGCCTTTTGAAGTCACAATTATAATGCCAACTAGGTGACCACCCTTTGCAGGGCTGGGGCAAAGTTCTCCAGAAGGCCGTGTGTGCTCTGAAAAAGCATCCAATATATAGTACTGTTTCTCCCATAGCCAAGATTCATGGGTCCAGGAATCAAGGGGTGGAAGTAGAAGTGGCACCACTCAGCATCACCCCTAGTGATCTACTAGCAACATTTTTTCTTCCTGTCCCCATGACATTATGTTCTGCTGGCTTAGAGGTCTTAGTTCCAGAGAAAGGAATGCTGTCAACAGGAGACACAACAGATTCCATTAAACTGAAAGTTAAGATTGCCACCTGGGGCTGGGTGTGGTGGCTCATGCCTGTAATCCCAGCACTTTGGGAGGCCGAGGTGGGTGGATCATGCGGTTAAGAGATTGAGAACATCCTGGCCAACATGGTGAAACCCCGTCTCTACTAAAAATACAAAAAAAAAAAAATAGCTGGGTGTGGTTATGCACGGCCATAGTCCCAGCTACTTGGGAGGCTGAGACAGGAGAATCGCTTGAAACCAGAAGTGGAGGTTGCAGTGAGCCAAGATTGCACCACTGCACTCCAGCCTGGCAACAGAGTGAGATTCTGTCTTGAAAAAAAAAAAATTGCCACCTGGACACTTTGGGCTCCTCCTACCTTCAAGTCAACAGGCTAAGGAGGGAGTTACAGTGTTGGCTGAGGTGATTGACCTGGACTATCAAGATGAAATCAGTCTACTACTCCATTGAGATGTCTCTTAGTATTACCATGCCCTGTGATTAAGGTCAATAGGAAACTATAATGGCCCAGTCCAGACAGGACTACGAGTGGTCTAGACCCCTCAGGAATGAAGGTTTGAGTCGCTCCACCAGGAAAAAAAACACAACCTGCTGTGGTGCTTGCAGAAGGCAAAGGGAATATAGAATGGGCAGTAAAAGCAGGTAGTCATCAATACAAACTATGACCATGTGACCAGCTGCAGAAACGAGGACTGTAAATGTTATGAGTATTTCCTCCTTCTTTTGTTAAAAATGTTTGTGCATGTATACACTTGTACTTAGATAATATCTTCATTTTATTTCCTTTTCCTTTATCATGTGACATAAGATTTATTGACTTCATATCAGCATTTAAGTATTGTTAGCTTCATGTAGTAGCACTTGATTTGGGAATTGATGCATGTCCAGTTGTACGAAGGAGAGTCGTATTATGTTAGGCGTAATTATGACCTTATTGTTGTCTTCATTTGAAGGCTACGTATAATCTGGGAGATGTGTATGGATTCAAGTTGGCAAGGGGTGGATTTGTGATGGTTAATACTGAGTGTCAACCTGATTGGATTGAAGGATGCAAAGTATTATTCCTCATGTGTCTGTGAGGGTGCTGCCAAAAGAGATTAACATTTGAGTCAGCGGGCTGGGGAACGCAGATCCACCCTTAATAAGGTGGACACAATCTAATCAGCTGCCAGCAAATATAAAGCGGGCAGAAAAACATGAAAAGGTGAGACTGGCCTAGCCTCCCAGCCTACATCTTTCTCCTGTGCTGCATGCTTCCTGCCCTCAAATATCAGACTCCAAGTTCTTTTTTTTTTTGTTGTTGTTGTTGTTGTTTTGAGACAGAGTCTTACTCTGTCACCAGGCTGGAGTGCAGTGTGGCGATCTTGGCTTACTGCAACCTCTGTCTCCCGAGTTCAAGTGATTCTCCTGCCTCAGCCTCCCAGGTAGCTGGGACTACAGGTACATGCTACCAAGCCCAGCTAATTTTTTGTATTTTTAGTAGAGATGGGGTTTCACTGTGTTAGCCAGGATGGTCTTGAACTCCTGACCTCATGATCCACCCACCTCAGCCTCCCAAAGTGCTGTGATAAGAGGCATGAGCCACCGAGCCCAGCCTGGACTCCAAGTTCTTGTTTTGAGACTCAGACTGTCTCTCCTTATGCCTCAGCTGGCAGACAGCTTATTGTGGGACTTGTGATCATGTAAGTTGATACTTAATAAACTCCCTGTTATATATATCTATCCTATTAGTTCTGTCCCTCTAGGGAACCCTGTGTAATACATAGTACGTTGCCAAAGGAAAAAAATCTAAACTCTCCTCTTTAGTTTTTACAAAACAGGAACGTTTAGCTTGTGTTCAACAGTTTAAATATTCTTCAGATTGCAGCCTGTATTAGTTTCCTGTGGCTGCTATAACAGATTATCAAAAATTGATTGGCTTAAAAAACAATGAAAATGTATTCACAGTTCTGGAGGCCAGAAGTCTGAAATCAGTATCTCTGGGCCAAAAGTGCTTTTCAAGTCTCATTGTGTTCCATCTTCTCATTGTGTCATGTCTCTTATCTCTCTACCTCCATTTTATAAAGACTCATGAGATGACATTTAAGGACAATCTCAGATAATCTAGGAGAATTTTCCTGTTTCAAGATTCTTAACATAATCATATCTGCAAAACAGTCTTTTTCCAAATAACACAACATTTGTAGGTTCCAAAGGTTAGGATTTAGTATCTTTTGGTTGGAGCCAGTGGAATTTTCTAGCCTATCACACAAATTGAGAAATAAACTAATTGATTGCTTCATGGCCACTTCCAGCATAAGAATTAGGTGATTCAAAGATTGTGACCTTTGGCAATTTGCTTCACCCTTTCCTGAGCCTTGGTTTTCTCATTTACAAAATGAGCCTAATAATGTTAGTTAGGCCATAAGATTGTTATGAAGATTACGTGACTTAACGCTACTAAAATATTTAGAAGAGTAGCAGTATATAATAAGTTCTCTCTGAAAGTCAGCAATCATTACCGGTTGGTGTAGTTTGTGTTGATATTATCATTATTATAAAAGGAGGATTATGTGGGAAGATTATTGGGCACTTACTCGATGGCCTGTGATATAATCCATATTTCTTTACTGTTAACTTTGTTTTGATACATTTAATCTAGGTGGGTCACAAAAGTGATTAAAGTAATGACTTGGTGTATAAACAATGTGTTTAATCTGCTTTGTGGATTTTATTTAACTTTGTCTACAACAGGGATAGGCTAAGCCAACCCCCAAATTGAGTAGGTGACTTAGAAACCAAGTCTTACAAAAGATTCTCTTAAGAATAATAGCCTTAGGAGTAGCAGAGATATGCTGTTCCCTCAGAGAAGAAATTACACTCTACTCTGAAAATGTGTAATTCACCTTTTCAACTTTTTATAAATATAAATAAAAGCTCACACTTTTAGATTGTATCAGGAGTCCTTTCCTGCTGACTTGAACGCCATACCTAATATAAATTTAGTTGAGCCCATCCCTGGTTAAGGTTGCCTTTCTACATCTAAAACTTTAAATTATCCCTTTCCTCCCATTACTATTGTAGTATAATTCATTCACATTTGTTAATAACAACACAATATATTGCCTACAAAATCTTTTCTAGCCCCAAGTTTTACTGAGTTTTAACATGCTATGTTCTAACATATAGTTTAAGTGTAGTCATTTTGAAGAAGGCACTATTGTGCCTGACATACACACTAATTGGTAAGGTATGGAACTTCATCCAGGGGCTATATGTTAAGCCAATGACACAATCATTGATGGGTGAGACTGAAAATATTATTAATGGGTTTTTCACTATTAGTATGATACAATAAAAAAATAACATTTCAAATAACAATGTCAAGCACATACCAATGGAAACAGTATTTCCAGATTGGGCATGATGGATTATGCCTATAATCTCAGCAATTTGGGTGGCAGAGGTGGGAGGATCTTGGGAACCCAGGAATTTGAGACCAGCCTGGGCAACAAAGCGAGACCCCATCGGTGTACCAATAAATAATTAGCCAGACATGGTGGTGTGCTTCAGTAATCCCAGCTACTCAAGAGGCTGAGGCAGAAGGATTGCTTGAGTCCAGGAGTTTGAGGCTGCAGTGAGCTATGATTGTGCCACTGCACTGTACTGAATCCTGGACAATGAAGTAAGACCCTGTCTCAAAAAAAAAAGAAAATAAATAAATAAAAAGAAAGAAAGAAATAATACTTCATTTTACTCTGTGAATTTCACCAATAAATAGTCATATATAGCTCAAGTAAAATGGCAATCTGTAGACCTTTTGCTATTTAAAATTAGCAAATAATTAAGCCGTAAGAAATTGCTGTTTTTGCAGGTTAAGAAAAGTTTGAATGTGGTGGTTTCATGTGGTACAAAGTAAACAAACAGTATCCCTGTAAAGCGATTCAATTTTTCAGAGCTATTAAATGAAAGTCGCTAAATAAAACATTCAAGTATATAGGAAATTTTTGCATTTTTCAGTTACTTAT
Organism: Cacajao melanocephalus; assembly: GCA_963573385.1. Lineage (NCBI taxonomy): Eukaryota > Metazoa > Chordata > Mammalia > Primates > Pitheciidae > Cacajao > Cacajao melanocephalus. The sequence continues at coordinate 84,118 of CAUYLG010018050.1, forward strand.
ATTTCTCCCAATAAATACAAGCCTAATCTTGCTTCCCGTCCTTTAATGTCAATGATTATGGGAACACACATTATTAAAAGAAGGAAAATAAGCAAAAGAAATTCATAGTGGGGAAGACTAGGTAAATGGAAAACAGTGAAAAATGCAGATTGTTACAACTTTTTAATCATTTCTGTTTGACAGTGTTTATCTCTTTCAATGTTTATTTTCTTACCCATTTTTATTTCATTTTTATGTGTCTCATAAAGTTGGGTATCACTCAATGTTTAGCTCTTTGGTGTCTGATCATAGAAAGCAGATTGCCCTGGCATTTTTATGTATTGCAGGAAAAGAAAGTCATTTTCACGTATTGAGATTTATTATTTGAATATGTTTTTCAATATTGCAAAGCACACCTACAAAATTTAATGTACATGCATATGCAAGTGTGCTATACTTGTAGAGAGCATCAGGTAAAATTTTATACCTCTGTTGGAGAGAATGCAGAGAATCAAATAGTTGTACACGCTTTTCCTCTCCCACCTTCCACCTCTCTTTTAGTGATCGGTGATATGGGGAAGGGTATTGCATTTTCCATAAAAACCTCTAAAGCATCCATTCATCACTTTTGGGCTTGGGGTTCTGGAATGGTAAGTAGTTGAGAAGATGACAGATCACTGATGAAAGAGATTATTACCTGTAGGACGAGGTCAATGACTCAAGGAAGGGCGATGACTTTAGAGAATAAGGTGCACAGACCTATTATGAGTTGCACTAAGAAGTTAAGTTTATAGTCCTACAATATTTGTTTTTATGGTAAATTGCTTGTTTTTTGTAGCAATGAAGTTTCATTATGAGAAACTCCTCATTAAGAAACACATTAGTTTGGTATTGATCACCTCCATGAATTCTTATCGTCTACTTCTGTTTTATCACATTTGTCAGATTCTTATGACCAGGCTGGCGATTTCTTGCCACACCTTGTAGCACATTGCATTTTGGGATAGATGTAAACAAATAAACTGAGACCACCTCATAATTTAAAAAGCAATCTTACTCTGAGTCAGCATGTGTACTGCATACCATTAAAAATGAATGGGGGGAAAAAGGAAATGACTGTGGTTCAATCATTTATGAAAATGTTATGGTTTTATTATCTGTCCCTGCCTTTTTTTAAATACCTATCACTGTAGCATGAAGGTACTCAGACAAAACATTGGTTTCTAGTTCAGAAATGATGGAGAAAAATTTGTTTCTCATGTATTTCTTAGTAGCTTGACAGATGATTGTCAAAGAGTGAGCAAAAGATAGATATAAGAGAAAAAAATTAATTAACTAGTTAATTTATTTGATGCTTTCTGTAGGCAATAATACCTTTATAGAAGTGTTGGGAAAATCAAAAGCTTCACTGGAACTTCCTTCAAGCTACATAGGAAACAAGAAGTGATTAGGGATTGTAAAGATGGACACGAGATTTGTTAGGAGCTTATGCTGAGTGATTCTTTATACATATCACTCTACTTTTGCATATGTTTGAATTTTTCCATGATAGAAAGTTTTTTTAAAAAAACCTTAGGATTTACTGTTTCCTAGCAGGCATTTATACTCTGAATATGGAAATAAGAATATTCATTGTACACATATATGACAGGCTCTGTATTTCATAAATCTTTTCTATTTTTGTAAAATCTTAATTTCTACCTCTTTCTCGAGATGGCCTATACAATTCCACTATCAGTAAACATCCTCAGAGTCTCTAGCCCTGCCTCCTGTGCACTGTCCAGGTGACTTGACATGAGAGGACAGAGGTAATAAGCACTGCAAATAAAGAAGCAAGAGAAATTTCCTGAGGTTCAGACTGAGGAGAACTGGAAGAATGGAAATTTGAAATAAAGTCATTTTTAGTTATAAGCACATTCTCCCCACCCCCCACAGCAGCATTAATATTAGTTATTATCTAAGCATTAATATTCATACTAACTAAGATTAGTTCCAAAGGATCTAACATTATCTATTCACGAATTTGGAATGTCAACATGTTTAATGAAAATGGCCGGGTATAGTAGTTCATGCCTGTAATCCCAGCACTTTGGGAGGCCAAGGTGGGCAGATCACGAGGTCTGGAGTTCAAGACCAGCCTGCAACATGGTGAAACCCTGTCTCTACTAAAAATACAAAAATTAGCCAGGCGTGGTGGCGCATGTCTGTAATCCCAGCTACTAAGGAGGCTGAGGCAGGAGAATCGCTTGAATCTGGGAGGCAGAGGTCACGGTGAACCAAGATCATGCCGTTGTACTCCAGCCAGGGTGACAGAGCAAGACTCTGTCTAAAAAAAAAAAAAAAAAAAAAAAAGGCTTAGTGAGGTACCTGGCCAACCCCAGAATGAAAGGAATGCCTCCAAATTATACAAGTCTGGTTGTGGAGAACCAAAACTTGGCTGCTGCTATCTTTATCACTAATGTATTCTTTAACTATAAGTGAACAGCTTTGCTAAGAACTGCTTCCTAGTTTCCATGCTTTCTAACATCTAGATGCTAAAACTCATTGAGCTTGTATCTACTAATTTTTGGTTCGTTGAAAAGGAGACAAAGGATGTACCCAGGTCCCTGTTCCTTGCTGATACTGATAGGGTCTATCAAGAACAAAGATTTTAACAAACTTCTTTCATTTTATTGATCTATATCAACCTTATGCTTATCAAGAGGTTATCCAAACCGAATTATGTTCTAACGTCAAAAAATATCATGTAAGTTCCCCTTATCGTGATTTATAATAAAATGTTACAAACACGATGTATAGGAAACAATTGTTTTAAACTTGTTTCCATTATCAAATACCACAGGTATGAATTTCATTTTGCAATACAGTATTTAGCTGGGCCTGTGCCTGTGCATTTTCTTCATTAACCCTTTCTTGACTCTGACTTCGCTCAGATCTGAGTAATTCTTTCTTTATACTCTACTGTATGATGCAGTTCTATTATAGCACGTATAACATCGTGTTGCCTTCTTTAGTTTATATGTCTCCCCCTACTGGGCTCTAAATTTTTTTGAGACCCAGGATCATTTTCAACGCCCAGCACAAGGACTAACTTTGTAACTTTCAACAAATGTTTGTTGTAAGTGGATGAGTAACTTGATTAAAAAAATGGCTTATAGTTGTCAATTCTTTGAGTGCTTTTGAGTAGAGTTTCTAATGTAAGCAAATGTCTCTTGGCTTTTTCCTATTCCTTTTCTCACATACTCCATGTCCTTTCACTGGTGCTACAGATAGAAAAGGGAAATATTTTGCCTGCTAACTTTCAATTTCATATCCTTTCCTTGAACTAACCTCTCCATCCTTTATATTTCTCAACTTTTCTGATATTTAGCATCTATTGCGATCAAGGCAATCAAATGCTATTTATTATTTGACTGCCCTCAAATTCCTTATGACATCTATTCATCTAAATCCAGCCCTACCATCCATCTTTCTGCTTTGCCATTTGCCTTTTCCAACCACTGGTGCCTTCTAGAAGAGTGACTCTGTTGTATAAAAAGACTATCTTTTGAGATCCATAGTTTTCAGGTCCCAGGACAGCAGGGAAACATCTGTGTAGGATGATTTAAATGATCTCATAAAGAGGTTGCAAAGTAGTACCCAAAGTATTGGAAGACACTGAATTTTTTTTTTTCTTTTTGAGACAGAGTCTTGCTCTGTGGCCCAGGCTGGAGTGCAGTGGCCCAATCTGGGCTCACTGCAACCTCCACCTCCTGGATCCAAGTGATTCTCATGCCTCAGCCTCCTAAATAGCTGAGATTACAGGCATGTGCCACCACACCAGGCTAATTTTTATATTTTAAGTACAGATAGGGTTTCATCATGTTGGCCAGGCTGGTCTCGAATTCCTGGCCTCAAGCGATCATCCCGTCTTGGCCTCCCAAAGTGCTGGTATTACAGGCATGAACCACTGTGTCAGGCCAAACATTGCATTTTGTTGAGACTTGACTTTGATAAGCACATCGTCCATTAAAATGTCAGTGATTTTTCTCCTATGTTTTTTAAAAGTTTTTCTACTTCTTTCTGGTCCAGGAAACTTAGAGAGCATTTGTTTTCCAGGTTCAGAAATATTTGGCCAGTTTTTCTTTCTACTCTCCCTTGAATCTTGGAAAATAAAGGGAATGTTATGTGGTAAGTAATTTAGAGGTAAGGAACATCTCTCCCTCAGGGTCTACCCATCAGGTTCAGTTTAGGGTTGAGTTTAAGAAAAGATTCAGGTTGATTGTTATTATTCTTTAGGCAAAAAACCCACCCATAAAGTTCCCAGTTACAGGTAATTTTTTCTATTTTCTACTACATCCAAAGTTTCCATTAAGTTAGGTAGAGCAGGTTGGTATTTCAAACTAAAAATCTTATGTGGCCTGCCTTTCAGGATCTGTGTGTTTGTGTGTGTGTGTGTGTGTGCACGCGCGTGTGTGCATGTGTGTTTACAAAGAAGGTTTTATTAGAAGGAATCTATTGACTTAGGCAGATCTGAAAAAACTTGTCAATTAAAAAAATTTTTTTTTATATTGAATATTTTTAGAATAAAGCTAAGTTTCTTATAAACTTGAATATACTACCCATCAACATGGTATAAATGTGAGAAAATATTACCTCCATTTTGCAGGTAGAAAAATAAAACCAGAGATTTGTTTCTGGTCATAGGCCCTGTATGGCCCCAGAGACAGATTCTGTGACTTATGATTGAAGTCCACCAGAACATGACATCTCTTGATAAAAGATGAATGCCAAATTGTTGAGTGAGTTGGTATTATTTAACATTTATCAGAAAGCAGTAGAGATATTTGCTTTGAGGAGTTCCAGGTCTTAGATTCGTCTATCATTTAGCTGATAATTGATACAAAAATCATACAATGTATTATTTGGTAAAGGCAGACATAGAATCTTTAAAACATGACAGAAAATTCCCCTGACATAGTAAAGCGTGACTAGTTGGAAATGTGTTTATCCATCTGTTTCGAAAATAATCACTTAGCTAAGTGGTCACATCTTGATAAAAGATTCCCAGTGTCCATCTCATAAATGAGACTGGATATAAAAATAGATTCGAATTTCATGCCTTATATTTTGTCCTTGGAAGACATACTAATGCTATCCTGTCTACCACCTCTTAGAAAAGCATAAGGATTCACTTAATCTGACAGACAAATTAGTTTTCCAAGTTGAAATGGAAACAGAACAATAATTTATGAGTTGTTGTGTTCCGCTGTTCAGTTGTGTTGTTTATGTAATGTTATATAGTAAATTATTCTGAACCATTATTTTAAGAGTACCACAGGATTAAAAAGGTTTTGAGAGGTAATTTTATTAGCCTTCCTCCCTACATTGAGAATGAGTCTACTGATAACATATTAATAACTCCCCTTGGTAACACACTCATTATACAATCATCCTCATTGCAGGTATTTTATCCTCTTACCAAACAGGAATTTTTCATGCTGCAGGTAATTCTATTAGCTTCCCCATTTCCACTGAGTTTGGAATAGAATATCTAGTTTATTTCCTTTGAGCCTTACTTAGGTACTGATTCTTGAAAGAGGAGGTATGGCATCCTTTGCTCTCAGTGGGAACAAACTACACCATTACCTCTGAAATGGCATAAGCCAGCATGTTTCTTAATATATTTTGTCATACTCTGTGTTCACATATTCAGTATATGAGGGAGGTGATGGATAAGTGACTTTTTAAAAAAGCTGCTGTAAAGCCATTTATAAAGAATGATCTATTTTATTTTAAAGCTTAATATCATCCAGCGGTTTCCTATGAGCTGTGGAATGAAACAAAGTAAAGGAAAAGTTATTCCAAAGATGATGGCTATTTTTGATCATTTTCCTTTGTTTCTTTTGGTCTACTGCATTGGGTCAAGGATTTAGGGAGAAAGAAGAGATTGAGTCATATTTTTAGAAAAGAAAGAGTGGGTTCAATTTCCTCATTTTGAGCTTTTTCTTTCTTTTTTTGGTCCTGAATGAATTCACCATGTATAACTTTACAGAGTCTTCTTCTTGATTCCCCTACCACCCCTCTTCCCACACCATCCCCAACCCTGGGTATCTCTAGAGGCTGATAAGTGGTTTTCAAAGCCAAATAACACTCAAGGCACCTGGAGAGGTTTGGGCAGCGGTGGGGGAGGGGATTGGCTATCAGTGTGGATCTAGACCAGGCCAATAGCAAGTGAAGGGTATCATTGTCTCCTAACAGCTGTTCTGTGGCCTCTGTGAAATGCAGTGGTGGCTTCCATCCAGACACTGGACAGCTGTTACCTCACAAAAAGCATTGCCACATTTGGCATTAATTGGCTTTGTGCTGGCAGCCTCCACTGGCAATTCATTGAATCTTTTCTTTCCCTGCCTTTCTCCTGCCATCTTTATCACCCCTTTTCTCTTCATTTTTGCTTTCCCTCTCCTTTTTATTTCCTTTTCTTTTCCCCCTCTGTCTTACCAGTAGGTAGCCTAGAAAAAAAAATAAATAAATAAAGAGCAGCAACTGTTCCTGAGGGAAATGCACCACCACCTCAGAGGGGTGCTGCCAGCCAGCTTTGCAGAGGAACCTATGGCGAGGGTTGCTGGGAGACAATGCCTATACCTCCCAACGTGTCAGCCTGCACTCCCGCCAAGTTGCTTTGGTCAAGATGTGTCAGAGTTTACTCTGGGATTGTGTATTTTATCCATTGAGCTTCTCCTTTCATCACAAGGCAGAGAACACGGGCTGTGTGTGTGGAATGGATGGGCCCCACAGGGAATTTTGAGTGACTCAGTAGATGTGGTGTAAGCTCTTCATCATAACTCCCTGTCAGGCACAGAGTCACTAGAGGCAGAAGGTTACATAGTTTGTGATTCCCTGCTCTGATAGGAGCAGCACTGTTTTGAGGGTTATGTATGGCAACCATATTCTCAAATCCAAAATCAGCATACCTCCTGTTTCGATATTTTTAGATATATATTTATTCAACATGTTTTTAATAAAGTAAAAATGAAATGCCATTTTTTTTATTATGCACTTGACAAATCACTTGAATTAGAAAGAATAAAATTCCATGAAACTGAGACAGCTTGAAAGTCGATGGTATGAATGTCACAGAACTGTCTGGATGCTCTTCTCCTCTTTCAAATAAGAATAAGGAAATAGTAGTGGCTTAAAATTTCCAGGCCTGCTTTCAGATTATCCAACTTTATTTTCTCAATCTCAATTTTAGAGTCAAGAAGAGGACTAAAGAAAGACTTGTGACTCATATACTTGTTATTTTCCAACCAGAAGGAGGCAACAGTAAGACAAGATGCTCTTTTATTACGGGAATGTAAAAAAAGTTAAACAATTTGACAAAGGTTGTTTTTTTTGTAAAAAGCTCAAAGCATTTTGCCCTAGGCTGCTTTTCCTTGGAATTTAAAACCTTTGCACAACAGCTTATGGGGAAATGCAACCAACATGCCACTCATTGGTTTGCATTTCACTCATTACATTGCTAAGAACTCATTGATGGCTAAGAACATATACATGACCAAGAAGATATCCAAGCCCTTTGAAAGAACACATGAAATCTAAATAAGGAACCTGATTCAGGACGGTCTTATTAAACAGATGTGAAGTCCTGACAGCCTTTGCCATTTAGAAGATTAAATTACTAGCAAACCACTTTAAATAAGAGTTTTGGTTCTCAGAGTAATGACCAGGATCCATAACAGATATTAAAGAAAAAAAGTGAGGCTTATTTGAAGTGAGGGAAAATATCCCAACACCAGCTCGGACTTCCTAACTTTGGTAATCTGCTTTCTCTCATCTATATGATGGGAAAAGTCATACTCTGTCACCTTATGATTATATTGTTACTTAATGAGTACAAAATTACTTGAAAAGCAATGTGATAAATATTCTTAATAACTGGAACAAGCAATTGTGGACCATGCATAAAAAAAGAAATAGCTTTGGAGAAATGTAATTTCTTGGATGGACAGATTTTCTATCTGCTAGAGGAATGGCTCTCAGTTTTGTGATTTGTTTATTCACTCATTTAGAACAATGATAGAAGAAATCTGAGAAATGACATAATCGGATTGGCTGTGTATCTTTTTGATGTCTTATTTTTTTTAAATTTCCTCTCAAATACTTCTAACCTCAAAAAATAAAATGAAAAGAAACAAAAGCCCCCAGTAGAGTCCTAATTCTAATTTATAAACATTTAAAGTTTGGATGTGCTTTGAACTTCGCATTTAAAAGAAAGCTTTCTGGTTTTCTATCCATCCCTCTCCTTAGCCTGTCATTTCCAAACATTCTTTCTTCAGAGCAAAAGCAAGTGAGAGAGAATTGGTTTAAAGGGGCTGAAGTCTTCACTGCAGAGGAGCACTGGTTTAATCCAGTCAAGGTGGAATGAAGGTCTGAGAAGGGGAGAGACTTTAAGGCTTGGGCAGTGAACCGAAGCAGCATATCCTGAATCCACACCTCCTTCTGCCATTGTTGGCAGGAACTATGGCAATGTAGCTTTCATACCTCCACCAGTTAAAATACCACGTTGTCGGCCGGGTGCAGTGGCTCACGCCTGTAATCCCAGTACTTTGGGAGGCAGAGGCGGGCAGATCATGAGGTCAAGAGATTGAGACCATCCTGGCCAACACGGTGAAACCCTGTCTCTACTGAAAATACAAAAATTAGCTGGGCGTGGTGGCGCGTGCCTGTAGTCTCAGCTACTCGGGAGGCTGAGGCAGGATAATGGCTGGAACCTGGGAGGCAGAGGTTGCAGTGAGCTGAGATCGCAACACTGCACTCCAGCCTGGCGCCTGGCGACGAGCAAGACTCTGTCTCAAAAAAAAAAAAAAAAAAAAACAACAAAAACCGCGCTGTCACCTCCCTGCCTTTGTTCTTTCTTTTTTTCCCATAAGGGCATTGAGCAGTTTGAGAAGATACATGCAGTAAATGTACATTGTCTATATTAGTAATATTCTTTTGCTAACATTATTGCTAGTCATAGGGAAAATATGATTTTTCTATATGGTTTATTTTTCTAAGCTTTGAAGTCTACAACAATTTAATCCATGAGATGCAAATTCAAAACTCATCAGGGGCCAAACTAGGGATAAAAATGAAAGAATTTGTAGGGAATGCTGAGGGTTGTGTCACAAGAGAGGGCATTGCCCAAGGCCACCACGTTTTACAATGCCAGGGAACCCCCCATGCACATCATATTGTATGTGAATGGCGCCCCCTGGTGTAGAGCAATGCAGAGGCCCACTAGATGCCCTGTTCATTCATTCATTCATTCATTCAGAACATCCTTATTGAGCTTACTGTGTGCCAAGCTTGGTTCTAGGTGCTGGAGAGTTAGCAATGAACAAAGTGGACAAGAATCTCTGGTCTCACAGAACCTAAAGACATTCTCTTTTGATTATTTTTTTAAAGGCAGAAAGCAACCTGCCAACCAAACAAGATGCATTAATATGCAGAATTCAGCTCACAGGCCTACAAATTAATGACTCCTGTCCAGGCTTTTAAATTATTTCTGTGATGATGAAGGTTTTAGCCACATGGAAAATATACAGCAATACACTAACCACAAGTTTGCACCTACTGCTTAGCTTATGCTTAATGAGAGCTCTGGCTGCACAGAAAACTCAGCTTATTAATTTTCAGTTACAATTTTACACCCCACCCTAAAGTCTGTAGTTGCCACACCTTCCAAGGAAACATAATTCCTAGAGGTGATCTGTTCGGTAACACCAGGAGAAAAAGTAGAATAAGGCAGGGGTCATGGCATTCTGCCAAAGCATTGTCTGCTTAAATACCTGTCCTAAAGACTTATGGGAGAGGCAAGTCATTGAACAATGGTCAATGTGGCACCTTGAACCAATTCCATCTGCTCTTAACCCCCTTATACATTTAATTAAATTTTTTTTCAAACAAAAAGGAAGATTTCTTAAAGTATCAGGTCTCTTAGGGATTATGCTAATGGAAGAGGTGAAACATAAATAATTTCTCAGCCTTATGGCATCTTAATGTTATTCAATGGAAAGTTTTAATTTTATCTGCAAAATGAAGCTAAAAGAATGTCACCTAGCTCATTCCCTGTCTGGAGGAATTTTGTTTTTTGTTTTTTGTTATTTTTTTTTCATTAGAAGCTTGGGTAAAACTAAAAAGAAACCTGTATTCAAGTTTCTGCAAGAAGCTTTAAAGAAATGCTGTGATGGTACTGAAATAGCTTAAAAGTTTTCCACCTACAACTCACTTTGCATTTTCTTAAAAACGATCATGACTCAAAAAATTTAAAGGACCTAGGTCACAGATCTTATGAAGAGTTGGAGTCATGGTATAAAGATATAAAGATTGTATATAAATGTTCACATGTTCTAAGAAACAGAACCTGTGATAACTCTTTCTCTTTTCTACCTGTCTTCCAGGATCCTTTCTTTCCAAAATCCCTCAGAAATTAATGATAATGATAATCAGAAGAGAGAGTGTCGGCCATGTCAATCAACACATTATATTAAATTACTTTTCCCAAAGTTTGGAAGCATTTCCTGAAAGCCGTCAAGGGTATTAGTTTTTTCTCTCTCTCTTTAAATCACAAAGCAAAATTCCACTGTCTCTCCCCCACCCCTTCTAAAAAAAAAAAGTTGTCGAGTTTTGCTTTTCTATTCACTGCAGTCCTGGCCAAAGTAAAGCCCTCTTTCTCAATGACGTCAAGATCTTTACCAAGATTAGGCTTTCATTTCTCTATTGCAGCAATTAGCCAGGGAATGTATAAAAGGCTTCAGGGAGACTCACTGAGCTGCAGAGAGAGGCACTTTGCACCACAGACAGATAGCAGGAGGGGAAAGACTGAGAGTGAGAAAAGAGAGGAGTCAGTCGCTCCTGGGAAAGGAGAGAGTGAGACTGGGAGAAAGAGAAGCACAGAAAGTGTGTGTAAAACGGAGTAAAGCAAGAAAAAAAACCGCTACCCTTAAAGCACATTTAAAAAACAACTCTGGCAATTCAAGAAAGAAATAGGCTACGTTTAAAGAGACAATGAAAGGCTAAAGAAAAATTTTAAAATCTCTGCCACAGTCTCATAGGTGCTTGGAAATGAAAGTAGAACTGCCCGTCTTTAACGGACTCTGACAGGGGTAACTGGATTAGGGACGGGTACGCCAGTTTTTTTTTTTTTTAAAACATCTTAAATCCTGAAAAAAAAAAAAAAAAAAGCAGCAGCTCCGAATTGAATGAATTGATGGGCACACTCCAACTGCTGGGCTGGAGAGACTGGACTTAGTCTTGCCATTTCTGCTTCTTTGAAAGAGGAGACAACTTGGGCTTCCTTTTAATTTAGTTTTTCCCCCCCCTTCTCCCCCCACCCCCAACCTTCCCCCTTACCTCCCCCACCCCCCTTTATCACCACCCCCCTTTTAAATAAGAGGGTGAAGGGGAACCAGAGCGCACAAGGGAACTGACTCAGGAGGCAGAGAAGATGGGCATCCTCAGCGTAGACTTGCTGATCACACTGCAAATTCTGCCAGTTTTTTTCTCCAACTGCCTCTTCCTGGCGCTCTATGACTCGGTCATTCTGCTCAAGCACGTGGTGCTGCTGCTGAGCCGCTCCAAGTCCACTCGCGGAGAGTGGCGGCGCATGCTGACCTCAGAGGGACTGCGCTGCGTCTGGAAGAGCTTCCTCCTCGATGCCTACAAACAGGTGAGCTGAGCTGAGAATGGCTTCTCCTTAGGTCTACAGGGGCAGGGGCTCACATGCTGGGGACCAGAGGCCATCGGCAGCATTGGGGTGAAAGCCGTGAAGCCCTATTTGTAGGGCTGCCCACCGAGCCTCTAAGTTTACTTTCCACACCTGTTGCACAGGTTAGATTGGGAGGGAGACAGCGATTAAACCTTAATGATTCTGTGTGACCTAATAAGGAGTCTTTCTACCAAGGGTTATTCATATCTTGCTGGGACTATGGAGTAGAGGGTATTTGTGCTGGTACAATAACTTGGGAAACGTCAGAAAATGATGGGGAAGAGAGAATGCTGCATTGATTCTGCTCTTGCCATAAACTGGAGTTTTGATTTTTTGCTTGGTGGGAGGCTATGTGAGGTGCATTGAGGAAGTATGTTTGAGGGGTGGGTACTGAAAAGCAAAAAAGAGCAATGCTACTCAAAACTCTCAGAGAGTTGACAAGGTAACAAAACGGTCATAGCAAGTGTGATTTGGCATTGTAGCTGCTTGGTTTCTGGTAGACGTAAGAGTTAATGAAAGTAAGCAACTGTGTGCCACCTCCTCTGCAATGATTCCAATTTGAACCCTTTGGAAGCAATTTTCAGGCAGTGAGTCCCAAGTTGCTAGATAGCAACTTGCAAAAGGAAAATCTGAAAACTGGCTGTCAGAAATTCAGCATTTGCAAGGGAAGCCTCTTTTACTTTGTTTCTCAAAAATAAGCTAAGTTGCCCTAGAAAGAGATGATGGGTCTGGGGTTCATTAAATCTCAGAACTGTTGTGAGCATTAGAGCAGTGGTCTTCCTTACCTGCACAGGTAGTGTCCAGGGGCTGCTCTCTCAAAATTAGAGGTGATGATCTTAGTGTCTAAATGAGAAATACTGATGTTCCAGGCTTTTTGCTGGTTGGAAATGTTGATAAAGCATTTTCAACTGATATCTTCAGGGGCACAGAGGAAGATTTTGGCCCTGGTCTTTTGTCAGTTTCCCCCCACCTGCTATGCCCATATGACTCCTGAAGTTCCCCTCAGACTCCCCACCCAGACTTGAGAAAAATGAACCATTTTGGCAAAAGTAGTTCTCAAAACAGACAATCTTGGTTTCTCTAATAGTATTGTAGGACTTTGCCCAAGATGCGAGAAAAAGGAACTGTACGTCTGTATTTTAGAGAAATACAGAAGCCAGGTGTTCAGTGAAGTGGTGTGCTTCAGGCAGGCAGCCCCTTAGAACCAGAGACAGGGAAGTTGAAATAATAGAGGCGGAAGGGAATGCGTTCTCCATAAATAAACACTAAAAAATAAAACTATGCACCAGGAAAAGAAAAGAAGTGTAATTACAAAGAATCCAGGACAAGATTGTTCCTCTGAAAATCAGATGTTCAAGAAGAAAATACCTGTTGTGAACTAGGGAAGTTTCCCCACATGTCTTTATTACTGATAGTAACCTCAAGAGGATTTGTGTTTATTATTGTTAAAAAATGGGAATTGCAAGAGCTCTTATTAGTAGATGGAAATTCCTTTATGAGAATATGAATTGATGCTCAAAGTTCTAACAGTAAAACCTCATGTATATTGTGCATGTGAGGGAGAATGGGGGATGTAGAAAAATAGATACTGAATTGATCATCTCATTTCCACAAATGTATACATTGAATGGGAAGTTTTTATGTTTTGTTTTAGGGGAAGGCAATTTGGAGGCAGGTGGGGGAGTACATGAGTATATCAGACATACGATTAATTAGGAAATTCCCTCATCAACATCATATTTCATATGTGTTAGCAGATACCATGGAAGTATTAGTGGTTTGATCTCAGTATATTAAACTCTTACTGTTTGGAAGACAATTGCCTTTGCCTATAAAAAAAAACCACTACTGGAAGAATTTTACTTACATACATATATTTCTTATATAAATGTCATGTTTTATTAAGAAAAACATGAAAAACGTCATCTCTCATATACACAATGGGGGTTATAATGTTACCCACAAATATTAAGTGAGGTTGTTTTTCCCATTAAGCAGCTTGTTGAACATAAAATGGAAAAGCAAGCAAATACCTCTTTAGTAAAGTTTATTGTTTTTTTTTTCACTAATGTATAATGTTCCATTGTGTTGCAATATTTTGTTATTCCTATTCCAGGAAACTGGGGAGAATGAGTGATTTGTTTTTTTCTTTTTGCATATGGTTTGTGTCTTTACCTTCTATATTTCTTTGTTCCTGCCTACTGATTTGATTAATGACCAAGTTCACGACTGGTGTTATTATGTTTGCTTTTGATGATTTATATAATAGCTACCATGTGCAGAAGTAATCCCAGGAACCATATATCCAGAGACAAGACTGGACTGGGTGTGTGATGAATGGAAACATTATGAACACAGCTGGAACTGAATGATGATCTCTTTCTGCCTTCAAGTATAGCAAGGGTGGTGGTTTCTGTGGTGGCATTTGAGGGTCAATCAGAACCTCTCAATCAAGTTGAATCACTTCCCTGAAGGCTCTTGTCATCTGTGCCACTGTCTTTGGGTGTAGTCATTTCTAGAGATATTGTAGGAGGTTCTGTTTGAGATGGCATCACACTATTTCATAATCCTGACTTGCATTATTTTGAGCTGCCCATCCCCAGAAGTGAAGGTTTCCAGGATGAGAGGGGCGTGTCCCAATGTGATACAACTAGACATGTGAGTTGCCCTTGTTAATTCTCCTTGTTGCTGCATGTCAGATGCCTAGAAAGATACGAAGAGAAAGTATAGCAAAAGTATTATCCCTGTGTTTTGCCCCTACAAGAGACAACACAGAAATAAAGAACAAAATAAAAAAGCTTTTTTTAAACCTTTCTTAAAATATTGAAAAGGATTTGAATTCACTTTATGGAGAATCATTTAAAGATAATGTCAGTTTGATAAGAGATGGGTTCTGTGTACAATTTTGATTGAAAGTCTATAGACACTGGTGAGAGACCCTGAGGTGAATAAACGATATTTGTTATTTAAGTTTCTTTAGTCAGTGTCATTGCGTCTGAACAGTATATCCTTGTGCTGGTGCTCAGACATTAAAAACATACAACCAATAAGCAAACTGCTCTGTCTGGGAGCCTGGCTCTTACCTAAATGAAGTGTAAAAGTAAACACACAGTATAGATGCTGACAGGCAGTTCAGCTTCTGCACGGTTAATATTGCAGAGGTACAGAAAACATATTCATTTGAACATATAATTTTGGTTTTGAAAGGGTCTCTTTAACAGTCTCCTCCTCCTCTTCATTCACCTCAAGCCTTTGACACTAGTTTCCACAATGGAAAAAGGCCCTTTTAAGAGAGAAACAGTCACAAAAGAACACAGAGCAGGCCACAGCCAGAGCTTGTCCATCATTTGGATAAAACACTGGGGAATGATAGAGCTTAGAGCTACATTTTCAAGGTACAAATGAAAAAGAGAATAGCTAAAAGGGAATTGAGCTCAGAGGAAGGAGTAGGTAGCCGATTCTTCAACTCTGATTTATTTGACCAATCTGAATATAAATGGTTAAATCTCTGCTTAATGATAGTTTGGCCATGTTTCTAAGGACATTGATTTAGCCTGGTCATTGTGTCAAAGAATTTGAAACTTCCTGATAGTTAATAAAGCCATGTCCAGGGCTTTGGATAGCAAGAAGTATGTGTGAAAATTCTGCTACCACACCACCCCCCACTTCATTTTTATCATTTGCTTTACTTTCTATTATGAGATTGTGTGATATATTGTCCACAAACCTTTCTCAGGCTGTAGAAAAGAAAAAGAAAAAAAAAGCCCAAAACAAAAAACAAGGTTAGTAGTATATGCTCTATTTTCTGCTTCTACTTGATGAATGGTTCTTTCTTCCTGTTTGCCCTGCGTTTCACAGTCCACAGGCTAAAGCAGCATTTCCTTTCCCCCATGCACTGAACACTAAACATCATCAAGGGAATCACATTTTTATATATGCTATGTATTTATGTTCATGTTCATATTTATAAAGATGTCCATTGCAGCATTTGAACTTGGCCCAGAGTTGTCTTCTGTTGTAAAAATGCAAAACCTACTTCCTTTGTTGGTGTTGTGTTGATGTTGCTTGCAAAAACATAAGAAAGAACCACTGTAATGGTGCAGATGAGAGAGATAAAAGTCAGCGATGACAATATCACATTTTACGTGTGTCCTTTCTGATCCTTGCAAAATAAAGGGTCCCTTTGGGAACATCGGAACTTCAAGACCAATTAGTGGAAATGATGCTTCTTGTGTTTGGGCATTAAATACTGGGCAGGGTTCTCTTTAGAGCGGCTAATGCTGGCAGGGAAAGAGGTACCGACCTAATTACTCTTCCGCAAGAGTAAAAAATGCCTTTTGAATGCCTCTTTGGCAAATATGTCTCATTAAGGACAAAAACCAAACACAAACCCTCTAAGAAGGAGAAATTAAGATGATAGGTAACTTGTGGCCAGGAGACTTTCTGTGCCACTGTGGGAAATTAAAACAAAGTTTGGGAGTACCAAGGGATAACTTGTTTTTGTTGAGTTTCTTTCCTGCAGCCTAAATGTTATTATGGGACCAACTTTATTTTCTTCATCATTTTGGCTCTGTGTCAAGGAATGCTTTGCTCCTGGGGAGAGCAAAGAATCTTCCATCATTGAAGACAATGGTGATTCTCCCAGCCCGTCTCAGCAGGGTGCATAACCCAGCAAACCAAGTTCTCCATTTGAAACTCTAGTCTATTAGGAATTTAAATTTTATGGTGACCAAATGGGGAGATGAGAATGAACAGTAATATCCTTTTAGAATATTTTCTTTTAGTTTAAAGGAAACTTTCCTATCTAAAAAAGGTTTTTTTTTCTTTATTTTAGCTAAATTGTCCTTCATCAGGTTTTAGCAATGATGGACACATTTTATGACTAGTATATGAAGCTTAAAAAAGCAGACTACTGGTCTACTCACATTTGGATTTATGGATGGTGGGTGTGTGTTTTTCCTTCTTAGTTTTATTAATAATATTAATTTTATCTATGCATTTTCTCTTGCCTAGGCTCCTTCATGAATAAGAATATCCATTTGTGACATTATAATATTCAGTAAGGGACCTTGGCTGCTCAACAAAATAAAAAGAATAGGCCACATTTGTTTTGTGTACTGACCAGATGAAACAAGGACAGATCAATAGCACTGAGTGTTGATTACGGTAGTATTCTATAAGAGGGCTCCAGGATTCATATTTGTGAATGTATCTTCTTCAGTGAGCTTACCCATCACCAAATATGATTACATTCATTGCAGGTCAGGGTTATCATTAAGTGTAAAATTCTTCACTGACCTAGGATTATAAGAACTAGCATTCATTGATTCAGCAAAATAAATACTTCCCAGTCTAACCCTAATCCTAACAAAATGCTGAATCCCCCACATAAAGAGCTTTATGGATTTTGTAACTTTCCTGATTTTTTATTTTAGAGTGACAGTGTGGTACTTACTCTAAATTTTCCAAGGCAAACTAGTCTCTGTTTTGGAAAGAATTCTGCAGCTGAAGTATACCTTGTCTCTAAGAAGGAGGAGGTGTGTTAACTTTCCAAGAAAATTTACTTCAGGTAACAAGAGAGTCTCCTGTGACAAAAGCATCAGATTAGATTATTCAGTTGAATAATCAGAAATAATGAAAGGATCTACAGGCCTGCTTGGGTGAGTCAAGGGGTTAGAGGCCCATTTATCAAGGCTACGTGATTGTTCGTAGGGTTCAAAAATGATTCCAAAATGCAGATGAATGTTTTTACCTACCAAGAACCTACACGTGTACGGGTTGCTTACTCAACAGGAAGTCACTACAACAGACTAATCTGAATGCATTTCGGTCTTCTTACCACAGTATGTTCGGGCACACAGTACACGTGATATTGTTAAAACAGCCCTCCTGGAATCATGACTACTCTTTCAAATGAGAAAGATCCAAAGAGAAGACACTGCTACCCACTACCTAGATCTACAAAAAATAAAAATAAAAATAAAAAATAAGAAGTCCAAAAAGAACCCATGGATTAAAAGGTTTACAATACCTTTAACACGTATATCTTTAATTTTGGTGTATATTTTCCTGCCTTAAAGACTAGCATAGTTCATATGAAATAATCCAGGTAAATGTGCTTATTTGATTTCTCCATCTAGGGTCACTTGCAAATTAACCGAGAAAGTTAGTATAAGTAAAATGACTTTCTCTGTGGTAGTGACTTAAAACAAATTTACTTGCTTAAGTCATACCAACAGCTTCCTTTCTGAGAAAGAAGATTATTACTATAAGATTTCTCTTAGAAAACTAATAGTGCTTATTTCAAACCTGCCCTGCTAGGATTTTTCAGAAGGAAGAGAAAGAACTTTAATTCTTTCTCTGCAGTTAAAATGAGTTATGCATTAACATTAGATAGAAGCTTCTGAATAAAAGCCCTGGAGTGTATTATATCGGTTTGGATTGTTACATCTTTAACAATTCACTTCTAAATGACTTCAATTAACAGTGGTTTTATGTATGACTATATGTATATGAAAGAAATAAGTCGATCCAATTGGAAGTATATTGTAATATTAAGGATAGTGTATACAAGCCAATGTACTGTCGTAAGTCGTCCCTAATGTTATTGGCTTTGATTAAACCATTCTGAGGAAGATCTAATTGTATTAATTCAAACTGAAGTAATTGGCTCTTTTATTATTGCCTGCCTTTTAATTATCAATTTACAGATTCAAAGCCTGCAAACTTTCCTTCATTCTGTTTTCTGCTATGTAAACCACATGCAAAGGGAGCACATGAAATAATTTTTCTCTCTACCTCTTCTGCCCCAATATTTTATAATTCAGAGGAGCTTGTTAACAAATTGTGGGATAGAAAAGTACTTTTTAATGTGACTTCCTAGATAAAAAGAGGGAAACAGGCACGTGGAAAATGAGAAATTAAAGTAGAATTCAGGAGTGACCATTTTTTTTTGTCTTTTTTTTTTTTAATTTAATGGAAATTGTGAGGTTGGAGTGGTAAGAGCCACACCATAAGCAATGGCAGTAGAAGCCTCCGGGGAGTATGCCATATTGAGGATAGTGAAAAGCTTTGCTCAGGATATTTTTTTTTCAAACCACAGAATTGCCCAAGAAAGACAATGTTCTGTCTCATATGGTGGGGGAGCATCTGATAAGGGCAACACACACCCACCTAGTTATGGTCTACAAAGAGCTCTTCTGCTCATGTTGTCTTCCAGTTGCCATATATGGAAGACAGGCATTATTATCTCCATTTTACAGATGGAAAAGCTGAATCACTAAAGAGGTTAAGTGGAAGTAACCCTTCTTATAAATGGTAGACCTCAGCTTTTCTAGGTCTGGCCAAGAATAGAGCCCACTGGTATCATTGGCCATTGGTTTAGATTAAATGACTTAGTATTGTGCAAGAAAATAAAGGTCCTGACTGGTGTTTCAGAATTCAGAAAGAGGTACCGTGTCCCAAGACCCCGATAATTTGTCTTAAAGGAGACCATTTGCTTCGAACTTTTAAAATGAAGTCAATTAATCATTTGTTATAGAATGCATGCTAAGCATTGACAGCAAAATAAGGATAGGAAAGAATACCAGCCTCGGCTTAATTATAAAAAGAGTTAACTCCAGTGCCTTCAATGAGGAAAATAATTACCTTCAGTGACTATACAGAATGAAAAAGACTTTTACTTTCCTTTGGGCTGTTCTTTACATTACCTGCCATGATGCCTCTTTACTCAAATCAATAAATGTTTACCACATGCTCTGAAGAAAATACCGCACTCTATTAGAGCTAAATTGTAACTATTTAACATGAATTGAAGTGGCAATGTGTTTAATGTGATGTTCTCTCCTTTTCTTTCTTTTTTTTTTTTTAACCATCAGGTGAAATTGGGTGAGGATGCCCCCAATTCTAGTGTGGTGCATGTCTCCGGTGCAGAAGGAGGTGACAACAGTGGCAATGGTACCCAGGAGAAGATAGCTGAGGGAGCCACATGTCACCTTCTTGACTTTGCCAGCCCTGAGCGCCCACTGGTGGTCAACTTTGGCTCAGCTACTTGACCTCCTTTCACGAGCCAGCTGCCAGCCTTCTGCAAACTGGTGGAAGAGTTCTCCTCAGTGGCTGACTTCCTGCTGGTCTACATTGATGAGGCTCATCCATCAGATGGCTGGGCGATACCTGGGGACTCCTCTTGGTCTTTCGAGGTGAAGAAGCACCAGAACCAGGAAGATCGATGTGCAGCAGCCCAGAAGCTTCTGGAGCGTTTCTCCTTGCCGCCCCAGTGCCGAGTTGTGGCTGACCGCATGGACAATAATGCCAACGTAGCTTATGGGGTAGCCTTTGAACGTGTGTGCATTGTGCAGAGACAGAAAATTGCTTACCTGGGAGGAAAGGGCCCTTTCTCCTACAACCTTCAAGAAGTTCAGCATTGGCTGGAGAAGAATTTCAGCAAGAGATGAAAGAAAACTAGATTAGCTGGTTAAAGGTATGATTGTAAGACAGCTTATTGTTTTTTAAAAGTATATAAAGGCAAGGACATTAAGAACTGAGTCCGTATTTCAACAGAGTCCCATTGCCTTACTGAAAGACAGGAGTTTGCCTGTCAGAAGAACATGAATCTCTAACAGCTCCGTACTTTTTTCACTACTCACATGGCATTGGGCTAAGTAGTAGCCCTATCACCTCTCTTCTGAGTGAAAAGCCCTGTTTGAAAAGATACCAAGGTGGAGAGGAAAAACCCTGATTCAGCATGTGTTCATCTGCATTGAGAAGGAACTGATACAGGTGATGCATGCTTTGAGACCAGAAGAAAAGACTTACCAGAATAATTACTACGTTAGGAAGCTACTGTCTACGTTAAGATAAAGGTTATTGCCTTGGCTCTATTTGGCATGGATGAAGCCTAATTGGAAAATTCCCAAATATTATAACAAGTCCTTGAACCCAGGCCATGTGGTTAGACATTGGTGTTAGGGTTAGACCTTAGAGTCGTTTCTGATGTTCCAGCTTTCAGTCATGTAGTACTGTCAGTCTTCATAGCCCAGAACTTAACAGGTATGTTTGTAGGTACCAAGAATCATCCCTCAATCAAGGAGGTTAGAATGATCATCTGAAATATGAGGGTTACTTCCTAGGCAGGTGGAGAGAGTGCTAGGAAAGAGATCAAATTGACAAGCTGGGAAAGAGGAGGCAGAAAGATTTGGAAAATTCACAGAGTTTCACCTTGAAGCTGTGGAGAATCAAACTCATTTGTTAGCCACAGAAACACAGAAACATACGCAAGACCAGAAAAAGAAGCAGCAGTTCACTAAAGGAGGCATAGAGAATACACATAGAAAAACAATATATTTGTCATATGTTCTTAGATAGAAGGAGAAAGGGAGGATTGAAAGGAAAAAAGTTCTTAAATATTTGTAATTGTGAGGGGTTTCTGTTGGAAATAATTACTTTTGAAACATGTATGTGGTATGTATGCTTTCAGTGGGTTAATTACACCCCATGATACCTGTTAAAGGAAAACCAGTGGGTCTGCTGGTGCTGGTCTTTTCCTCTCCATTCCTGCAGTTATTATGTGGCCAAATCATTCCTAATCTGTCTCTATAGCAGTGTTCTCTCTGAATGCTGTGCTGAAGAAATTATACATACATACATACAAATACATATATATATCCTCAGCTGCTGCGGGAGGTAGGTACCATGGCCATTCAGCACCGCCTTGATTTCCTCCCAAAGTAGGTGAACGATAATGAAGGATGGGTGCAAACAAACAAGCTTACTTCCATTGCAAAATAGAAGAAGAAGAAGTTATAGATAATTCCGATCAATAATTTTGGAGGCTTTGTTATAAGGCAACCCCCGGTATCATGGAATTTCCATTGACATTTCAATTTGGACTTGGATCTTCGTTTTTTCCATTAGTTGAGTTTTAGTAATTTAAAGTCCCTATAGTATATGATTATAAAGCTATTTTAATATATATAAAATAGTATTTTCTTTTTAAAATAGACACTATAGTTTTACCCATCAGTAATATTTAAGGATCATAGCCCCAAAAGAATAGATGAACCAATTTTGTATCATAATTTTTTTGATAAATATGAGACTATTATAAAATCATAGTATATGATTGTATTTAAAAGTACAATCAAAGGATCTTTTGTTCATTCCATTAATAATTGAATAATAATAAATTAATAGAAAAAACTAAAGTTGAAAATACATTCTTAAACTAGTTGTCTGAAATGAGAAAAGAGTGGGAACTAGGTGTGCAAGAATCATAAGTATTTTCTTATTTTAAAATGGGAGCAACATATCAGTCATATCACTAGTTGGTATGTTGTGTAAATATTAAAGCTCCATTGTGACAGATGTTTTTTTTATGGCAGCGTCAGCTTTCTATTATTTTAAATTCTATAAAAACCACCCACAAGGAAACAAAGCAAATTTCAAAAATGTGATGTTATCTAATGAATTGCTGGAAAATCATGTTGAGAGTAATTATTTCAGATTCCTCAGTTGTTAACCTCTACATTCAAGGCTTATCTCTGCCCTCATTGATTTTTTATCTTCAAAATGGTGTTGAGATTTACGCGGGACCCTAAAGCAGTAAAATAAAAAATCTGGTTGCAGCACACTCACACTGTTGTCCTTAAACTTCCCTTTTATTCTATTTGTACGATAATGTAACAGTATGTCAGATAAGCCGGTGGGGGGATGAGATTTGGCTAAGGCAGTGCTAGTCGACTGGGAAAAAGGATGATGGGAAAAATCACCCAGTTGTGCTATATTTTTAAAGAAAGAGGTCGTTTGTGTGTGCAGACCTGTTCTCCCTGAGGATAGCCCAATGGAGAAATGAAGCAGAGGAAGGAAACATAGAAAGACATAGGCTATCAGGGAGGAAGATGCTCAATAGAACATGTAAGAATTTCTGGAAGAAAGGCCGTGGAAGAGTCAATGAAGAAAATGAATGGACAAAGCTCAGGAATCCTACACTATGTAGAATGTCTTGGTGTTATCAGGGTAAAGCCTATAATTATGTAACCTATTTATCTCAACATAAATTTTTATGATTTCTTGTGATGCATTCTTTTATGAAATTAACAAGAACTCATTATTTGAGGTAGAGGAAAATCAATGCTTTAGCTGATATAGTGAGAAATTATTAGATTGCCAACACTCACGTGCCTATCATGTGTTTTATAAGGTATGTTCCTTTGAAGAACTGTAACTCTTATTCTCACAGGGAAAAGTGTATCTATTTATATATCATAGCATAAATCTATGATATATTTATATCATATATAAAAGTCTGAGTTATCTTTCTTAGTCCCTGATCATGTTTCTCCCATAGGCTATGTTTACATGGAGCTATCAGTTTAGCCTTTTAAGCTGCATTAGCTTGTCTACTATTAAAATAGTTTCCAAGAAATGTTAAATATTATCATAGCATCTGGTTTTATTCAAACCCTTATTGTTTAAATGACTTATGTCTTGGAACTATTAAAAACTGACTATTTATTACTTAGTGAAAATACTAGTGGGATCAACAATGACTTTCTTGAATGGGCATGAATGGAAATGCCTGCTCAGTAATTTAGAAGTGTTTCATACAGTTATTAAAATGTAACTGACCTCCTTAGAGGTAGATTAGTAACTGTTCCTGCTTTGTAAAGCTAAGCGACAGCCACTTAACTTACATGACTTTCTATTTTCATGTTTTGTCTCTGGTTCTGTGTCTTCACCTCATTTATAGAAGTCTCCCTGATTTTTGATCATATCAACTTCCCAGTGGTCTATTTAGTTAAATTCTCCCATTAACCAGGAAGTGCTTATTCTTTCATCAAGGTGGGAAGAATAGCTTATCTTTCATTTTGCCTGAGTGTATTTTACTATTTGGGTTCTTAAGTAAAAATTATGACATATGGTGAGGTCACATGTTGGTGCTACCTTACTAGAGGGCAGGTTAAAGACAGTATGTATGCCTTTGGGAGAATTCCCGGTGGATTACAAGGTGTCCTCAGGTTCCCTGCAGACTATGTGCAAAGCAAGAGGAATTTACTGATTTGCAGGACTTCCTATTATGTAAATCATAAGAGGATGGATTAATCTGGACATTTGTTCCACCGGACCTCTGACTGATGGTTTGGAAAATAAGCTTAATTAGAATCATATGACCATTGAAAAAGAAAAAATGTAGACCCTGACTTCTGTCCCACTGAAGGATTAATGAAAACCTTTACTAGTATTTAGAGCTTTTCAGAACATGCCCAATGTCATGCGTCTCAGCAGTGGAGACTGAAAGTAAGGCTTTTAATTTTAGGAGCCTTTTTTTTTTTTCCCCCAAATGGTATTGCCAAAAATCAGAGTTAAAATATATATAGTTAGATTCCAACTTCCTTCTTCACTCTAAAACTAGAATCCAAACCCACTCTTCACATATACTCCCAGAATGAGGCTTACGTACCAATCTCTGCAATTGGCACGATCTTGGTCATTTCCTGAGGCTAAGAAAAGAGAGGATCTAGGGTGGGAGAGGTAGAAAGTTGCTAACTGGGAAGGATGAGGCCCTGAGGGCTTGGTCTACAGATCTAGGAAGATTTGAAAACAAACTTCTCACAACTGAAGGAAGGCTGAAGGCTTCTGCAAGTCATTGAGTTACTTTAGGATGAGCAAAACATTGGGCCACTTTCTAATGCCCTATGTGTATAGCACCAGAAGCAAGGTCTCGGACTTAACAGACCCCTCTCTGTTCCAAGGTGAGTCTGAACCAATAGAAAGCAAACATGTGCAGATATCCAAACAAGACTGCTCATGCAAGTCAGGGCTGGCTGCCCGTCTTAGGCAGCAACAGCAGAGCTCCAGGGAGTTTATTCAATATTTACTGAGACTTCGAAGACCCAGCAGATGTTTAATGAAGTCACTATTTTGGCTCAAACTCTCCATTTCTCCCCCTCCCCTGAAAAAGCAAACAGGTAAACACACAAATGAAAGAAACCCACAGAAGGCGATGGGAAATAAAGAAAATTCTCTCAAGACTTCTCCAGGCCCATGTCACTGGTTAGTGTGGTTTTTATGTGTGTTAGGATTGGGGGATGTGAAGAAATAAGTATCCAGTACTTTATAACCAAAGCAATTAAATGATATTGGGTAGGGAATGTTGGCCAGTTGTGTTTAGTTTTGCATCACATTATCCCCAGACTCACTTGCCCAAGTAATCGGGTACCCGAAGAGGGAGATAGAGATGTGCAGAGTTGACCAGTGTGCGGATGATAACTACTGATGAAAGAGTCATGGACTCAGTTAGTGGTTGGATGTAGTCACATTAGTTTGCCTCTCCCCATCTTTGTCTCCCTGGCAAGGAGACTATTCGGGACATGATGCTGAGAGTACTGGGTAAATGTGGTGAGAAAGCATGTGTGCATATGCTACTCATATGTGCTTCTCAGTTGCAGAAAAAGAACTGCTTTGGAGATTATCAGTAGAAAGAGTGTTATCATATTGGTGCTGAGTGGTATGTGTGCTTATACAATTTGTTCTTGTATTTTAATAAACTTTGAATAAAAGAATAAAACTACTCTTTGGTTCTATTTGTTTATTTTAACATTTCTTCCTAGACCTTGCCCCAGGCTGGAACAGATTCATGGTTGACAAGGGAAAGAGAGTCCATCATTCTAATATTTTTCCTTGGTATTTGTGGGCAAAGTAGCCAGCAATGCCAGATTATTTTAATCTCATGCTGTGTGCCAGAGTCTTCAAGGAAATCAAGACAAGTAAAAAGAAAATCTTCAGATACTTTCCATATTCATGAACAAGTTGCACACAGAATTCATAGAAAGGTGTCTGTTTAAGAGACTGTGGAGCAAACTTTTACTTTGTTATATTTACATCTTTGGTTTTCTAGGTGCAATTAATATACTTTCCAGAAACTTGGTTAAAATCACACACACACACACACACACACACACTATATACATACATCTATATTATTTGTTATATGATTGGCAGTGTATTAATGTATAATAAATTTGAATACATTTATATCAAGCACTTTCACTATGAGGAGGTATAAAGAATATGTTATATGTTATATGGAGGCAATGGACTGCTAATGAAAAAGAATATGTTTGCAACATGGTTAAATATTTGCATTTTTTTGGAAAACAGGCAACAAAGTATGAGTATCTCTTGAGACTCTGAGCTTACGATTTCCTACACATAAAAATTTTATGAATATTAGCATCTTACATGCTATTCCAGAATTTCAAATAGAAATTTAAAAAAATCGTTACTTTGACAATTATCTGTTGAGTTTCTATTCTTTGCAGGGCTCTGTGCTAAGTACAATGTAATGTGCAAAAACAGCATAGCCAAACTCATACAAACATCACTTCATGCCATGGTTTGAATGTCCCCTCTAAAACTCATGTTGAAATTTAATTGCCGATGTAACAGTACTAGGAAGTGGAGCCTTTAAGAGGTGATTAGGTCGTGAAGGCTGTCCCATCTTGAATAGATTAATGCCATTATGGAGGGAATGGGTTAGTTAATGCAAGAGTAGGCTTCTAATCAAAGGATGAGGTTTGGCCCCCATTTCCCTGTTTTGTGCACTCTCGCCCTCTCACCATGTGATGACTTCTGCTGCGTTATGACACAGCAAGAGGCTCTCACCAGATGTGGCCCTGAGATCTTAGACTTCCCAGCTTCCAGAAATGTGAGCCAAACAAATTTCTATTGTTTAAAAATTACCCTGTCTGTGGTATTCTGTTATAGCAACAGAAAATAAACTAAGACACTCCCTTAAGGAGTCTGTTGCGGATTCATTAAGATCATGCAAGTGACCAAGTCAATCTTAAAAAAAAAAAAATTGGAACTTATTGGCTAAAATAATCAAACTTGCAAATGATTGGGATAAAACTTGCCTTAGTAACAACTGGATTTAGGGACATAGAAGCCTTCAGTGCTTGCCAGGTCTTTTGTCTTTGTTCTTTTTGGGGGTCAGCTTTTTCACCCAGACCAGCTTCTCTGTATGTTAGGTGATCTGGCTAGCGGAGGCTTCTGACTGACAATTTCATTATAAAGTGGTACAGATGGGGTTTGACCATATTCCCAGGGAAGAACGTGGATTGGACCAATTTGTGTAACATGCCCACGCTGTTGAATGGGAGTAGGATCTGTTACTAAGAAAAAGAGAGCAAGAAGGGCTCTGAATATATAGATATAGGACGTTCACTCAGTGGCTTTTTTTTTTTTTTTTTTTTTTGAGAAAGAGACTTCTTATTTTTTAAGAGCAGTTTTAGGTTTCCAGCAACATTCAGAAGAAAGTATGGAGCTTTTCCAAATACCTCCTGCTCCACACAGGAATACCCCTCCTCTATTACCAACATCGCTCACCACAGTAGTATATTGATTGCAGTTGGTGAACATACATTGACACATCATCATCACCCAAAGCTTGCATTACGCTTTGATTTATGCATTCCATGTCTTTGGAAAAAATGTATAATGACATGTTATATACATCATTATAAAATGAAACAAGGTATTTTTATTTACATTGCCCTAAACATCCTCTGTGCTCTGCCTGTCTATCCTTGGCCACTCCTAACCCCTGGCTACCACTGATCTTTCTATTGTCTCCATAGTTTTATTTTTCCAGAATGTCATATTGGAATTGTATAGTACCTAGCCTTTCAGATTGACTTCTTTTACTTAGTAATATGCATTTACGGATTCGCCATGCCTTTTCATGGATTGACAGCTCATTTCCTTTTACTGCTGAGTAATATTCCATTATCTGGATATACCAGATTTTATTTATACATTTACCTACTGAAGGACGTCTTGGTTGTTTCCAAGTTTTGGTCATCATGAATAAAACTGTTATTAACATCTGTCTGCAGGTTTCTATATAGACATACGTGTTTAACTCCTTTGGGTAAATATTGAAGAACATGATTGTTTAATTGTGTGGTAAGAGTATTTTAAAGTTTTGTAAGACATTGCCAAACTATCTTCTAAAGTGGCGGTACCATTTTGCATTCCCACTGACAATGGGTCGGAATTCCTGACGTTCGACATCCTCACTAACATTTGGTGTTGTCAATGTTCTGGATTTTGGACTTTCCAATAGGTATGAGGTAGTATCTTCTTGTTGTTTTAATTATTTCACAGTCTATTCCTTGTCTGTATTTGTTCTTATATTGTTTTAGTCTTCATGTCTGAAATGATTTTTAGTTTTTTTAAAAAATAAAATTTTTATTTTAGAACAATTTTAGACTTACATAGAAATTAAGAAAATAGTACAGAGAGTTCCTGTAAGTCCCATACCAATTTTCCCCTATTAACATATTATGCTAATTTGTATACTTGTTATAGCTAATGGGTCAATTATGATATGATATTATTATTAACTAAAGTCCATACTCCATGTTCTTTTTTTTTTTTTTTTTTTTTTTTTTTTGACAGAGTCTCGCTCTATCGCCAGGCTGGGGTGCAGTGGCGCGATCCCAGCTCACTGCGACTTCTGTTTTCCAGTTTCAAGCAATTCTCCTGCCTCAGCCTCCCGAGTAGCTGGGACTACAGGCACGCACCACCATGCCCAGCTAATTTTTTGTACTTTTAGTAGAGACGGGGTTTCATCATGTTGGCCAGGATGGTCTCTATCTCTTGACTTGGTGATCCGCCCACCTCGGCCTCCCAAAGTGCTGGGACTACAGGCGTCAGCCACCGCGCCCGGCCCATACTCCATGTTCTAATGTCCCTTTTCTGTTCCAGGATCCCCTCCAGGATACCATATTACAATTAATGTTCATTTCCTTGATAATATATGATGTGGAACATCTTTTCATATTCTAATTTTTCTATTTGTACATTTTCTCTGATGAGGTAATGTTAAGGTCTTTGGTCCATTTTTGAAACTGGTTGTTTGTTATCTTCTGTTGTGTTTTAAGAGTTTCCTGTTTATTTTGGATAACAGTCCCTTATTATATGTGTCTTTTGAAAATATTTTCTCCCAGTCTGGCTTGTCATCTCATTTTATTGACATTGTCTTTCACAGAGTAGTTTTTCATTTAGTGAAATCGAATTGATCAATTATTTCCTTCATGGATGAGAACTTTGGTAACATATCTAAAAAAATACCCAAGATCATCTATGTTTTCTCTTATGTTATCTTCTAAAAGCTATATGGTTTTGTATTTTACATTTAAGTCTATGATCTACTTTGAGTTAATTTTTATAAAGGCTGTAAGGTCTGTATTCCAGAATGATTTATTGAAAAGATTGCATTGCCTTTGCTTCACTGTCAAGGCTAGTAGACTATATTTTGTGGATCTACTTTTAGGCTCTCTATTCTGTTTCATTGGTCTTTTTGTCCATTCCTTCATCAATATCACACCATCTTGACTACCGTAGCTTTATGATAAATCTTGAGGTCAGGTCATGTCAATTCTCTCAGTCTGTACTTTGCCCTCAGTGCTGTGTTGGCTGTTGTGTGTCTTTTCTCTTCTCATAACTTGAGAATCAGTTTTTTGATATCCACAAAATAACTTGCTGGGATTTTGATTTGGATTGCATTGAATCAATAGATCACATTGGGAAGAACTGATATCTTGACAATATTGAGTACTCCTATCCATAAACATGGAATATCTCAATTCAGTTATTCTTTGATATATTTTGTCAAAGTTTTATCATTTTCTCCACATGGAACTTATATATATGGTTAGATTTATATGTAAGTATTCATTTGGGGGGGACCTAATTTGATATATTTTGTTTTCAATTTCTAATTCCTCTTGTTTATGTCTGGTATATAGGGAAATGATTGACTTTTGTATATTAACCTTCTTTCCTGCAACCTTTCTATTAATATAATTGCTTATTAGTCCCAGAAGGTTTTTTTCAAAAAAAGTATTATTTTGTATTTTCTACAATCATGTAATATGCATCCAAAGACAGCTTTATTTTTTCCTTCCAAATCTGTATACCTTTTCTTTTTTTATTTTTTGTCCTATTGTATTAGCCAGGACTTCCAGTTCAATGTTAAAAAGAAGTGGTGAGAGGGGACATTTTTGCCTTGTTTCTGATCACAGTAGGAAACCTTTGAGTTTCTCATCAAGTATGACATTAGCTGTAGTATTTTTGTAGATGCTCTTTAACGGATGATTGATTGACAAAGTTACCTTCATTCCTAGTGTACTGAATGTTTTTATCATGTCTTGGTGTTGGATTTTGTCAAATGCCTTTTCTGTATTTATTGATTTAATCATTTTTTGTTGTTGTTTTTTTTTTGTTTTTAGTTTGTTGATGTGATGAATTAATTTTTGAATTTTGGACCAGATTTTAGCATTGTATACATGGGATAAACTTCACTCAGAATGGTGTATAATTCTGCTTATACACATTGAATTCAGTTTGCTAATAACTTGTTGAGGATATTTGCATCTATGTTTATGAGAGAGATGGAATTGTAGTTTATTTTTCTTCTAATACCTTTAGTTTGGTAGGGTAATGTTGGCCTCATAAAATGAGTTACAAAGTATTTACTGTACTTCTATCTTTGACAAGAGATTATAGATAATTGGTATAATTTCTTCTTTAAAAATTTGGTAGAATTCAGCAGCAAACTCATCTGAACCTGGTGTGCTCTGTTTTGGAAGACTATTTAATTATTGATTCAATTTCTTTGATAGATGTATGACCATTCGCACTGTCTATCATTCCTTGTTTGAGTTTTGGGAGATGGTGTCTTTACACCTAGATTATCAAATTTGTGGGCATGTAGTTATTTATACTATTCCTTTATTATCCTGTTAATGTTCATGGGATCTATAGTGATACCTCTATCTCATTTCTGATATTTGTAATTTGTGTCCTCTATCTTTTCCTTCTTGGTTAGCCTGGCTAGAGGCTTATCAATTTTTTAAAAAACTAGCTTTTCATTTTATTGATTTTCCCTTGATTTCCTGTTTTCAATTTTATTGATTTCTTCTTGCTTCTTTTCCTCTGCTTACTGTGGATTGAATTTACTCTTCTTTTTCTAGTTTTGTGAGGTAAAAGTTTATTGATTTAAGCAAACCACCATGGCAGGTATATGCCTATGCAACAAACCTGCACATTCTGCATATGTATCTCAGAACTTAAAGTATAATAATAAAAAAAAACTTTGTTCTTTTCTAATATATGCATTCAATGCTATAAATCTCTCTCTAAGCAGTACTTTCACACCCCACAAATTTTCATGTGTTTTCACTTTCATTTAGTTCAAAATTTCTATTGAGATTTTTTTATTTGACTCGTGTTGTTTAGAAGTGAGTTTAATCTCCACATATTTTGGGATTTTCCAGTGGTTGCTGGAAAGTTTGCAATACATAGTCACAACTAATCTAGGTTAACTGTCAACACTATACTACTTCATAGGTAGTGTGGGTACCTAACAATAACAAAAAAATCTTATTTCTCCCTCCTATCCCTTCTATTATTGCTGTAATTCATTTTACTTATACGTATACATAAACCTATATATACAGAAGATGTATACATACGCATACATAGTTAAATATATTGTTGCTATCATTATTTTGGACAAACTGTTATCGGTTAGATCAGTTTAAAGTATAGGAAAAATGAAAGTTTTTACTTTACCTCCACTTTCTCTTCAGTGTTCTTTTTTCAGATCTTAGTTTCTGACTTATATTATGTTCCTTCTTCTTTCTAAATAGTTTCTTTTAACGTTTCTTGCAAGGCAGGTTTACTGACAACAAATTTCCTCAATTTTTGTGTTTCTGAGAAGGTATTTCTTCTTCACTTTTGAAGGATAATTTCACAGGCTACAGAATTCAGATTACTGGCTCCTTTTTTTCAACACTTTAAGTATTTCACTTTACTTTCTTCTTGCTTTCAAGGTTTTTGAAAAGAAGGATGTTATTCTGCAGGTAAGGGTTTTTTTTTTTTTCCTCCCTCTGATTTCTTTCAGGACTTTTTCTTTATTTTTGGTTTTTTATAATTTGAAAATAATATGTCTAGGTGTAGTTGTTTTTGTTTGTTTGGGTTTCTTTCTTTTTCTTTTCTTTCTTTCCTTTTTTTTTTTTTTTTTTTGGCATTTATCCTGCTTGATGTTCTCTGAGCTTCCTGAATTTTTGGCTTGGTGTCTGACATTAGTTTGGAGAAATTCTCAGTTATTAGTCTAAAATGCTTTTTCTTTCCTTTATCTTTTTTTTTCCTTTTGGTATTTCTATTACACATACATTAGATTTTTTGTAGTTGTCCCACAGTCATTGGATATTCGGTTTTGGTTTGGTTTGTTTTTCAGTATTTATTTTCTTTGTTTATCTGTTTTGGAGGTTTCTGTTAGTATATCCTCAAGCCCAGTGATTCTTTTCTCAGCTGTATTCAGTCTACTAATAAGCCTATTAAGAACATTTTTATTTTTGTTATAGTGTTTTTGGTCTCTAGAATTTCTTTTTAGTTCTTTCTTAGGATTTCTGTCTGTGTGCTACATCGTCCATGTGTCCTTGCAACCTGTCTATTGTATCCATTACGACCTTTAAACTATTAACCATACTTGTTTTAAATCCTGATAATTCCAAGATCCCTGACATATTTGCTTCTGATGCTTGTTCTGTCTTTTCAAGTTATGTTTTTTGCCTTTTAGTATGCTTGGTAATTTTTTTTGATAGCTAGACATAAAGTACCAGATAAATGGAATTGTTGTAACTAGACCTTTAGTAATGTGATGATAAGGTGTTGGGGGTGGAAATGTGTTCTATAGTCTTAAGATTAGGTCTCTACTGAGCCCAGGCCCCTGGATTGTGATTTTCACAAGTGTTTTTCAATATTTTTCTTCTTTCTTAGGTAGGACAGGATGGCTACAATTGGATAGAGTTGAATATTTTCCTTCTCTCATGTGGAAGGCCACAGCTGGCTGGAGTTGAATATTTCTCTTCTCTCAGGTCATTTAGGCTTTGATTATATCCCAGCAAGTTACTTTCTGGTTAACTAGTTTCTCCTGAGGACAGGCCTTGTTAAAAGATCAGAGTGCTCTAGTATATTTCAAAAGGTTTTCTTTTCCCCTCTCCCTGCAGGAAGCTAGATGGAATTTTTTTCCTGCACTTACCCTGAGAAGAATCTGGTCAAGCTCCTGGAGGCAAAACTCAAAAAAATATGAGAGCCTCCCGTCCAGAAGGACTGTGTCCTTCTGGAATTTTTAACTCTCAGACTTGCTCACACAGAGCCTCTAGCAATTTGTTAATTACAGTTCAGATATTTTTCGACACAGGCAACGCTTCTTTCCTGCAGTGGTTTCCACTTGTGAGTTTCTTTTCTGGTAAGGTTGGCTCCCTGTATTTGCCTATCTCTTCAGTCTTAAAAACAGTGTTTTTTCCTGTCTTAACCTTTCTTATTGACCTAAGAAGAGTTACTGGAATCCAGAAGTTTTAGTAGCCATTATTTTTAACTTCCCTAATAAGAAAGGTTAAATAAGAACACAAGAATACCTTGATTAGTAGTAAGTATATACAAATAAGGACATGTTCAGAGGAAGGAAGGGCCCTAGGGATAGAGCTCTCAGAGGTGAGTGTTTAAAGGGACTTCTGGAGTTTAAAGGGACTTGGGTTGACCTAGAAGGATGAGCAAACTTTAGATAGAGAAGATGGGCGGTTTTTCATTTAGAAAGTCAATTATTTACTAAGTGTCTATTGTTGTGACTAAAGAGGACAAATCAGTCAAAACGCAAAGACACCAAACTATGTCAATCATCCTTACAAAGGGAGAATTCAGTTCAATTCAGTAAAAGTTAAAAGAACTGAGGATATGAGCTCTGTTTTAATTTTTTTTGTATTTCTCCCTCTTGAGTGAACAGACGTTTTAATAACTAAAATACAACCAATGATGAATATTTTGAGCACCTGTTAGTTCACAAATAAGCCACTAGTCATTGTAAGGCACTATATTATGTGTATACACAAATAATATAAAATATGGTTTCTCACAATATAAGAGTTTAGTGTAGTTGATAAGAAATCCAAACATGAAGATATCTAATATTCCTGATAGTTTAGTGTAGTTGATAAATAAGAAATCCAAATATAAAGATATCTAATGTTTGTGATTTTTTAAAATGTACTGAGCCTTAAAATCTTGAAGGTTTGCTTTTTAACTCTATCTACAAGAACCTTGAGAAAAATATTGGAGGAGAAACAGAAAAAAAGGCATATTTCTAAAATAAGGGAGTCTTCTAGCTAGCATTCAGCCTTTAATAAATTTCAGGAAGTTATATAATGAAATTGCCTAGGGTAAGGCATTCTATTGTGACTTTCTGTAAAGGTATTCACAGTTCTTTTCTGGATTCACATGGGTGAGGATTCACTCTGGCTTAATCATCTTAGTCAACTGCAATGACCTTGGTTTGTGCAAGAGCCAAAAGGAAAATAAGTTAGAGTCAGAGGCACAGAATAAATCCCCACCATAGACTAGTCCAAAAAGTTGAAAACTTTCCATTGGGAAAGTGCAGGTGATCATTGTGAGGTTAATGAGATGTCCTGGGTGAGCCTGTGCATCTAGACATTGGGTCAAGGGGTCTACCTGTAGGAGACAAATCAGATCCCTGCTGCAGGGCTCCACTTGGAGCACATGCTGATATTTGCATTTTGTGGTTCAAATATTCAGGGGGAACAATTCTGGGTCATGAAGCTGCCTAGGTCTTCTGGAGTACTGGCAGAGATTCCAGGTACCTCTTGAAAAATTGGGGTTACCTTAACTGGTCCAAACCAGGGAGATTTGGCTGAGAGAATTCTATGACACCATGATTCCATCCCCTTTCATTCCTGTTTCAGAAAAGGGTATTTGACTTCTGTTTTCTCTCCTGGCTTTGAACCCCACCCCACGACATATTTTTCCTGTTCCTTGAAAAATGTGACTTTTTTTTTCAGGGAGCATAGAGATGGGATGGCATGGAACGCACTGTATAGCCAACATAATTTATGTAATCAGGCGAAAATCTTGATTTATCCACTTTAGAAATGTGTGAGGCTATTTAGACGATTTATTAACACGTGTGCAGACCCTATGTCTACGTGTCCTCGTAGGTATCCACCTCATAGGTGTCCACTGCCATAGAAGGCAGCATTCTTACCTAATGCGGCACAAAGTCGCTCATCAGGCATTTCTGTTTCAGCGACCAGTCAGGTGTTACTGCCTTTTGTGTTTGTGTTTGTGTTTGTGTTTTATAGCTTATAGGTTACCTTTGTTACCTTCACTGTTTGAGGTTTAAGTGCTCTGCTAATTCTAAGGAAAGAAGAGATGCATTGTAAACGTTTGTCATAGTAAAGTTTCTGTAAAGTGAAGTAAATTCTAAGGGGAATTTTAGAAGTTCCTATCCTCCGATGGCACTAGGGGAAGCTAGTCCCTTATTTCCAATAAGATCATCTTATGGAGACAAACCTCCCTTGCTTTTGTAATAGCTACGTTCTTCTTCATCAAACCAACACTAATTTTTCTTTTTTTTTTTGGCAACTCTGCTACTGAATCTACCAAATTAAGTATGCTTCTTTTTAAAATTTTTATTTTTTTAGATGATCTCACTCTGTCACCCAGGCTGGAGTGCAGTGATGCAATCTCAGCTCACTGCAACCTTCGCCTCCCAGGTTCAAGCGATTCTCCTACCTCAGCCTCCCAAGTAGCTGGGACTACAGGCATATGCCACCACGCCCAGCTAATTTTTTGCATTTTTAGTAGAGATGGGGTTTCACCATGTTAACCAGGATGGTCTCGATCTCCTGACCTTGTGATCAACCTGCCTCGGCCTCCCAAAGTGCTGGGATTACAAGTGTGAGCCACTGTGCCTGGACTGCTTCTTTTTAAAATTTATTTTTAATTAATTAATTAATTATTCTTGTTTTTCTAAGTATGCTTCTAATTATACTTTAAGGATATATGAATATAGGCTGTTATATGTTGCAATGACTGAAATCTCCTAAATTCATTCTTAATCAATACTTGTTAAGGAAAGTTTTCTTCTAGTATATGTGTTCTTGGTTCATGCACACATTTTCAAAAGCAACTCCCTTGAGTATGTCAAAGAATGTCTACTCATAATTTGCAAAGTTCAACTCTCTGGCCTGCATTCACGTCTGTTTCCCTTGTTCTGGTGCTCAAGGCCTCTCTACAGAGATTGGTTAATGATATATGGCTCATATTCTTGTTATACCTTTGGAAGTTTTGTTACTTTCCATTACACATAAACACTTATAGACACATACACAAATAAATTGCCAATAATAGTCTTTATAGTTCATTCCACGAACTATAACCATTGCATGGTTACCTTCTAAAGCCTAGAGAAAAAAGAGTATTCCTTCATATAGTTAAGGAGAGGGACAGATGAAACGCCAATTAAACTGGCAGTTGCCATTCTAATGACCAGATAGAGTAGACCAGGCATGCTCCTCCTAGGTGTGTGCCATGATTATGAAAAAGACATCAAAGATTTATCGAGAGTAAGAACTATTTCTGCGTTTTGATGATTCCGGTATACTTAGTTACATCTGTAGCTCAGAAACACTAAACGTGTCTGTATCCTGGTTTTGTGTAGAGCTGGAAGGCCTCTGAATAATGTGTACATGGCAATAATCCCATGAGTGCTGTGTTGCTTCATTGGCTTCTTGGTTACTATTTGGAAACAGCTCCCTGAAGTCACCAGTGACGTCTTTGTAATCCAGACAAATGCAGGAGTTATTATTATTTTTTTAAGTCTTCACTCTTCCCATTTCAATCACATTTGGCGTTTCTAACTCTTGCAGTTTTTTCTCTCTCTTTTATTATTCTTTCTTCTCATCTAATATATTAAAAATGAATACTTCTATAATATTATTTTTATGTATTCTGCTTTTCTCTCTTGCAGTTATTTTTAAATAAGGAGATTGGAAATCAGAACTCCAGGTTTTAAAAAAAGGAAATGAAATAAGAAGAAAAGAAATGGCATTGCAGATTGCACTAGTTAGCATTCAGTTTCACCGTAAGGAACAGAGACTTAAAATAATAGTGACTTAGGACAAAAGCTTTTTTTTCTCTCATGTGAAAGTCTCAAAGCAGGCAATCTAGAGTGGTATAGGAATTCTTCTCCATACAGTCCTCGGAGATCTAGGCTCTCTTAAGCTCTCTGCTCTAATCTTATGATGCCTTATTGCCTCTTATGTATAAGGGTAGACAAAAGAACAGAAAAAAAGGGCAAAGTGTGCATGTACAAGGTGTCTTTTAAGGAGGTCCTTGGGAGGCTGAAGTGAGTAGATCACCTGAGGTCAGGAGTTCCAGACCATCCTGGTCAACATGTTGAAACCCCATCTTTACTAAAAATACAAAAATTAGCTGGGTATGGTGGCACACGCTTGTAAATCCCAGCTACTCGAGACACTGAGGCAGGAGAATCACTTGAGCCTGGGAGGCAGAGGTTGCAGTGAGCTGAGATTGCCCCACTGCACTGCAGCCTGGGTGACAGGATGAGAATCTGTCTCAAAAAAATTTAAAAAATCCAAAAAAATGAACAAAGGTTAGATTTTCTTTTATTTACTCTTATTGGTGTTTGTTGTACTTTCTGAATTGATGATACATGTCATGGAGACCGAAAAATTCAAAGCCTTTCTTTTCTTTTCTTTTCCCCTTCCTTCCTCCCTCCTTCCCTCCCTCCCTCCCTCCCTTCCTTCTTTCCCTCCTTCCTGATAGGATGTTGCTCTTTATTTTTATTTTCTTTCTTTTTTGAGATGGTGTCTCTCTCCATCACCCACACGGGAGTGCAGTGGTGCTATCTCAGCTCAGTGCAACCTCTGCCTCCTGGGTTCCAGCGATTCTCTTGCTTCAGCCTCCCGGGTAGCTGAGACTACAGGCACACACCACCACGCCCAGCTAATTTTGTATTTTTGGTAGAGACGGGGTTTCACCATGTTGACCAGGCTGGTCTTGAACTCCTGACCTCAGGTGATCCACCCACCTTGGCCTCCTAAAGTGCTGAGATTACAGGCATGAGCCACTGTGCCCGGCCGTCACTCTTTCACTCATGTTGGAGTGCAAGGATGCCGTCTCAGCTCACTGGAACCTCCTCCTCCTGGACTCAAGTGACCTCCTGCCTCAGCCTACCAAGTAGCTGGGACTACAGGCATGTGCTATTGTGCCTGGCTATTTTTTTTGTTTTTGTTTTTTTTTTTTGTACAGACAGGGTCTCACTATGTTGCCTAGACTAGTCTCAAATGCCTGGGCTCAAGTGATCTGCATGCCTCAGTTTAACAAAGTGCTGGGATTATAGGCATGAGCCACTACACCCAGCTTCAAAGCTATTATTTCTTTGAATGTCAACTCTTCTCCATTTCTCTCTCTTTTTTTTTTTTTGTAAACTCCAAATAGTTGTATGTGTGTCCTGATCATTCTGTTCTCAAAGTCTCTTATACTTTTTTAAATTTCAAAACTGTTGCATTCTTTTTAGTTTCTTCAGATCTTTCTTACCAGTTCTTCAATTCTCTCTTCAGCTGTGTTGGATCCATTGTTTAACCAATCTGCTGAATTTTGAAGATCTAAATTTACATTGTTAATTTATACAGGTTATTTTGACTTCTTTTTCAAATGGGCTTGGTTAATTCTTGAAAGCACCTTGTTCTTTTGTTCTTATTTTTAATTATCTTTTTCCCCAAAAACATTAAAATTGTACTTTAAAATAATTTGTATCTGATTCTTCAATATCTAAAGACTGTAGGTTCTTTTTCTACTGACTCATATTTTTAGTACATTATTTAATTGAGTTTTTGGTAATTTTCTATTGTATGCTTCCCTTTGGCTGATGTTAATTTATGGGGATCCTGAGGAACCTAGGTTAAGAAAATGTATCTCTACACAGGATCTGTGTTTCCTTCTGCCAGGTGTCCTGGGACACTAACAGCCTGGAAATCCTTAAACAGTAATTTTGCTTGTGGTCTACTAGAATGCAAATATAACAAATGTTCAAATTTCCAACCCATGTGAAGGCAGGTTTATCATTATAAATTTTTTTTTTTTTGAGATCGAGTTTTCTTCTTTTTGCCCATGCTGGAGTTCAATGGCACAATCTCGGCTCACTGCAACCTTTACCTCTCAGGTTCAAGTGATTTTCCTGCCTCAGCATCCTGAGTAGCTGGGATCACAGGCATGTGCCACCATGCCTGGCCTCATGAATTTTTAAGGGAGACTCATTTTTTATTTCTACCAAAACCTAAGACAAAGTGATTCCTTTGCTGCTCTCTTTCCCAGTGGTTGATGTGTTTTCTGGCTTACATTTTTTATTGAGGGAATATTGCTTCAAGAATATTGCTTTCTATAGAAGTCTCAGATTTGACTTATTACCTTCCACCAGATTGAAGGCTTTCTCACTTTCCCTGGTTGTAAACATTAAAGAGCCTAAGCATCTAGATTTCTGCTCTCAGGAGATGCCCTTGGTCAGTCTGTGACTTTAGCATTTGCTCGCATTAAGTTTCAGGCTCTTTTTAGCCCTTTTGAACGTGTGAATTTCTTTCACCTTCTTTGTTGCTCATTAATGCATTTTAAAATCGATTTATTGTATCCAGAATTTCTTAGGGTTTATAGTAGGTGTTTTCCAGAATATGTAGCCAATCATATTGATGAACGCTGGCTTTCACTCATTTGGAATGGTATTCATTCTAGATGAGCTTCATCAGTTTCATGCTCATGACACTGAATCCTACTTCATACAGTCAGACTTAAACTCTCATCTGCTTTCTACTTCCCAAGGCATTTGGAAATATGAGCTAGAAACTTGAATATTTTATTAGGTGTTAAAACTCTCAAGGTATCCAAAATAAAATTTATCTTCTTCCACAAATTGATTCTCCCATCAAACATTGCTTTTTTGTTATTATAATGTCAACACTATTCCTAGTGTTTTCAAATGTAAACCTTGAAAATACTATAAATGATTACTGAACTTTAATATATTTTGTGCAATCTGTCACTGACTTTTCTTTGTCCCAGTGCCTATATTATAAATGGTCATTTCTAATTCCCACCCAGAACACAAGGTCCTAACTATCTCAATTAAGATTAATTCCATATAATTTCAATGCAACTGGTATGTATTGATCATCCGCTTTGTGAAAGGTAATATGCAAGCTGCTGCAGATTATACAAAAGACATACACTAGTTGGTCCTTTCCATAAGGTTCTTAGTTTCACAGGACTAACAAGATGATATTGCTGGATGCAGTGGCTCACACCTGTAATCTCAGCACTTTGGGAGGCCGAGGCAGGTGGATCACTTGAGGTCAGGAGTTGAGACCAGCCTGGCCAACATGGTGAAACTCCATCTCTGCTAAAAATACAAAAATTGTCCCAGCCCGGTAGTGGGCACCTATAACCCCAGCTACATGGGAGGCTGAGGCAGGAGAATTGCTTGAACCTGAGAGGCAGAGGTTGTAGTGAGCCAAGACAGTGCCATGCACTCCAGCCTGGGCAACAAAGCAAGACTCCATTTCAAAAAAAAAATAGATGTCTACTAAATTTATCTATTATTATATTTAGATGGGTATTCACTAAATAATATAATCAATTGCCTAAATATGTGAGTCAGGTAACAAATGTATGGATGAGGAAAAGAAAGGAGATATTTCATTGTTGGCTGAATTTAGGTAATGAAATGAAAGACAACACACAAAGAAGCAGAGCTGAGAGCTGAGAGAGAGGGGTTTCTGATGACATTATCTCAGTACCTAAATCAGGCCATACTTGAATACAGTCTAGCTAACCAAGCCACTAAATTCCCCTTCTTTCTTTATTTTTCTTCAGTTTCTTTTGGTTAACTTCATTTTTTATATTTTTAAAACAAATTGGTTATTTTATCCTAGCCATCTTTCTTTCCCTTTTGGGGGTATAGTGGGGTTTAATTTCTACAATAAAAAAAAATCTTAGTTCTCTATGTCTGGTGAGGTTTTAATCTTGCAGTGCTCTGAGATGTTCACCCCTTCCTCTGCAGTTACTGCTGGTTCCTCAATGCTCATTGAGCCCTTGAAGCCCACCTTGACTTTTATCACTGTTTTCTTCTATTTTAAGGTATATATTATGTTTATTTTCTGTTCTTTTTAGAACATAAATACAACACGTAGCTAAGCATTAACTATTTTCTGTCTTAATTCCTGTCTTTGATGAACATTTAATATAGGAAAGTAAAAATCTTGTAGTCATCTTTCTATTCTTCCAGTGATAAACACAGTGCCTGATTAATAGTTAATGCTTAATACATGTTTATTAGAGTAAATTTTGTGGAGAGAGGACTGTCCCCTCGGAAATAAAAACAAAAACAAAAAATGCTTCATCTTTCCTACAGCTGCCACCAACTGCAGTGAATTCTGATTCATCATGCATATTTAAAAGACAATCTATCCGAGAATTTATAGGTGGCCAAGAATTTTTTTTTCAAATATTAATATTCTTGCTCAGAGGTAGGCTTTAAAATTAACCTTCAAACAGAGAAAGTAAGAATTGGCTAGAAATGTAGATGATTAAAAGTTAGTGTTTTAACGCAGTTCCAGAGAATTTGTTTTACCACTGGATTCATTAATTTACAGACTTTGAGTCTCTGATTCTAATTTGCCACTGGTAATACTGAGTTTTTAAAAAAATCATGGATTATGTATGTTATATTTGCTATCCTCTATGAACTCTAAAGAAATTCTGCTTTAGATCTGGAGAAGCACATGTTTAGTTTACTCACTGTTGGTGATTCTGTGACTATGGTGCTGCTAATCTATGACTATGGAGGCAGAGATCTTATTTGTCTTGTTCATTTTATCTTTAGTGAGTTTCCAATATAGTTCCCTGAACATGTTAGATGCTCAATAAGTATTTGTTGAATAAGTGAACAAATTAATGTATACTTATATTAAGGACCAACACTTACGTTTATACAATCTGGATCTTGTACAATGTATCTTGTACAATATATTTACTTGTGTGACTATATATCATCATCATTTCAGAATGATATTGATATATGGTCATACAAGTAAATTGGCATTGCTATTGCAAAGGGTTTATTTGTTGTTCAATAAGGTAATGCACTAACACAAATAGAGAAATATGAGAGACCAAAGAAATATGAGAATAGCAGGCAGATTTTTTATCATACACTTCATTTTTAAATTACTAAATAATGTAATTTCATGAGAGATCCTTGTTTCATTATGAAGTTTGTTGACAAACTGAATGATGTCCTGAGTGGTTTAGCTCTTCGTTGTAGCTCTGCTGTTCACCACCTTATGTGACCCTGGGTTATATCATATCACCTTTCTGACCCAATTTCCTTACTTATAATAAAAAGGCTGAGTTAATTTTGCTAAGATCTCTTCCAGTCTTAATTCTCTATATTTGGTATTTGCTTCACATATGTTGTATGCTCCAAACTGACTGGCCCATAGTTGGAGGGACTAGCCATCCCTTCGGCTACTCAACTTAAATTGGGGAAATAAAATATAGCCAGTAGACAGTTTTCATGCAGGAATGCAACTCCAGTGAGATCAGATCTTCATATTTTTTAAAATAAGCCAGAAATTTGATTTTTATATGAATCTTAAACTTTTAAATATTGGCTATAAAGTCAAATAGCTTTAAAATACTGCTCACTCCAAACAAAACATAACAGCAAGTTGGACGTGGCCCATGGGCTGTCAGTTTATGCTTTAAAGGAATTTTTATGCCCTTATCATCCTCAGTTCCTACTTTTCTGCAGTGAACAACAGTTGCAGTACACTAGTTTTCTTCTGACTGTAAAAGATAGATCAAGCCTAATAGAGCTGGGTTGCAGTATGTACAGGTTTAGTGTTCTAGGATGACATTGTAGTTGTGACATGAAGAAAACAATATTCTTGAGCATATTTGACTACAGATTTTCAACGTATAATATGGGTAAGTTATTTTATATAGCTTAAAATCAGATAATTGTCAAATTATTTAGGAGAAGGAAAAAGATATCTAGGAAGGGTGTCAGAAGTAGTATACCAAGCAATTCAGTAGAAATCTTGGGGTCTATTCCCCATTTTTAATCAATGAGAGAGCCTATAAAGTGGACTCAGTGAGGGAGGAATGTTTCATATCTAACCCAATTACATTCCTTCTACAAGTTTTCTGCCTGGTGAGGTCATCCCAACTTAATTAACATTTAATTGAATCAGAATGCTGTGGCAGAAAATCACATGGGCCTTGGAATCAGGCTTGGGTGTTAGTCCCGTTTCAGTCACAGACTGGATAACTTTAAAGTTATTAACCTTGTCTGTGCCTCAGATACCTCTTTTACAAAAAGAAATAATACTTAGCTCTGAGATTTGTTGAATGGACTAGAAATACCATATATACTGATATGGAGTGTATAATAGATGATAGCCAAACTTACCCTAAACTTACACTTCTTTTTGGAGCCCTTGCTATGTAAAAGTTTCTGTCTGTGCCTTGTAGAGGAAATAAACATGAACAAAGCATTATTCCTGTTCTCAAGGACTGAATTTTGTAATTGAGGAAATAAAATATAACCGTATATGGCTATCAGTCATGGTAGATTTTAATGTACGTGAACAAACAGTGTGAGAGCACTCATGGAGAGAGTTTTATATTACCTCATTCATGAACACTTTTGTTAATGCCCTAGTTGAAAGTTGCTTGCTTTTTGGTTATTTTCATAGGAAGAGGCAGGTTGAGAAGAAATGTTAGGAATGATTTTCCTGGAGCAAAACATAGCTTGAGAAAATGCATATTTCCCAGAAAGCATAGGACATTAGTAAAGATATTGATGGAAAATTATGGAAGAGATAAAAGGTTGGAAAGCAAGGTTTTAAAAGGATGGTGGCATTCAAAGAGGTATACGACTTCCCCATCACCAGATTCCAATAGGTTAAGGTCGTGCAAAAATGTGGTAAAACTAGAAATTATGAGATCTACCTTCTAAAAACATCAAGAAATTTCAGCTAAAGTTCAAAGAAGGACAGATGAAATAAAGCATAGAAGAACGACCTAAAATTTCACCTCCTGGACTGGGCATGGTGGCTTATGCCTATAATCCCAGCTACTCGGGAGGCTGAGGCAGGAGAATCGCTTGAACCCAGGAGGTGGAGGTTGCAGTGAGGCGAGGTCGCACCACTGCACTCCAGCCTGGCGCCTGATCATGGAGTGAGACTGTGTCCCCCCCCCAAAAAAAAATTCACCTCCCGTGAAGAACAGGTACTCTGTCCTTGGAGAGGTAAACATTAAAGGAGAACTTGGCAGAACATACTGATGAGACTCTAATTTAGAGGAAGCGCCAACTTAGGTGAGAAGTTACGAAGGGAAAATAATCAGAAGATCAAAAGCTTTTATTTTAGGGATATGGAGGAAGCGCTATCTCCTTTGGTTTCTACTGTTCTAGCAGAGGTCAAGTATGATTGACTTTCTTTCTTCAACTATGAGGACATATAAATAAGGACATAAGGCCATGCACTTAAAAAATAATGCTGTAATTCAAAAGGGTGGTTTTATCTTTTCTTGAGTGGAAGAAAAAAGTTAGAAGTATTTTCATTCCTATTATTGACATGATTCAGTAAGTTGTCAGAGGTATAAATATCGAGCATCAGTTGTGAAAAATGAATATTCTGAAATCAAGAAAGATTTCCTAAGAATTTTAAAAAATGAATACTTAAAAGGAGGCAGTGAAAAGTTGATTGAATACTCTGAAAACTGTTTCAGATGTTTGAAACTAAGCATTTCTCCAAGAACCAAGGGAATTAAAAAATTAGAATTATTGAGAGACAAAAAAAGTAAAGATTAAATACAAATTTAGAAAAAAAATCCACACATAAGTGCAAATGTAGAAAAAAAAATCCACACATAAAATGCACAGTAGCAAAACAGAAAGAATAAGCAAAGAAATAAAAGAAAAAAATTGTTCTGAACTGACAACTAAAATCTTTGAGAGGATTCACCCATTATTCAGATAATTTTAACAGAAATATGTCAACACCTATTTACAGCTTGTTGAATTTTTAAAAATCAATCAAAAATGAAGTAAACTTAAAAGCATAGAAGCTAATTGGAATAAGTTAGGTTAAAAAATACCTAAGATGAGACTGGCATTGCACTTCTCCAGAATACTAAAGGTAATAGAAATGAAGAATAAGCAAGCGTGTTTTGAATTTTAAAGAATTGTTACACAAGACTACATATATATACCTATTTGGGCAAGGA
Source organism: Cacajao melanocephalus (assembly GCA_963573385.1). Taxonomy (NCBI): domain Eukaryota; kingdom Metazoa; phylum Chordata; class Mammalia; order Primates; family Pitheciidae; genus Cacajao; species Cacajao melanocephalus. The sequence continues at coordinate 129,056 of CAUYLG010018050.1, forward strand.
AAATATATTTCAAATTTTCAGGTGCTAGGAGAATAAGTGTATAATTCCTGGAAAAAGAAATTACTTGTACATACATTCTGGGAAAGAAAGTAAAAGTTAAGACAAAATCATGAACTCAACAATAAGAGAGCTGGGAGGGAGGCGGAGGCAGGCAGATCACTTGAGCACTGGAGTTTGAGACCAGCCTGGGCAACATGAGACCCTGTCTCTACAAAAATACAAAAATTAGCCAGGCATGGTGGCATGCACCTATAGTCCCACCTACTTGGGAGGCTGAGGTGGGAGAATCACCTGAGCCCAGGAAATCATTGTTGCAGTGAGCTGTGATCACACCCTGCACTCCAGCCTGAGTATCTGAGTGTCTCAAAAGAAAAAAAAAGAAATTAGTATTGAGCTATAAAACTATTCAGCAATAATTTGGGGGTAATAAAACATTTTGCATATAAAAATAATTTTTAAAATAGAAATTACAGGATAAAAGTGATAGTAATTTGGTTTAAAAACTCAACTGAGATTATATAATAAAAACTGGGAAACTGGGAAACTGATGAAGAAATGAAAGAGTAATAAAATAAAATCATGGCCTGTAATACAGTGGGGGAATTTAAGGATACTTTTCATTCTCCATTCTAATAACTAGAGAAACTAGATTCTAACATCTTTTTTTAAGATAGAAGTTAATTAGTTTATCATTGCTAGAAAGAAAACATTATGTAAACCTTCCAAATCACTAGGGGAAAAAAAGAGAGAAAAGATAACCTCAGATTAATCTTATGATATAGTATTTAAAAAATAGCAGTAACTTTATATACTAAAATGTCAACAGTGGTTAGTTGTATGTTATCTAAGTGTGAAATGCATTGACTTATTTACTTATGTATTCTTGTTTGTATCTTACATTTTACAATAAATGCAGATTAATTATATAATAAAAACAAGTTATTTTTGAGTCAGTGTAGCAAATGATATAAAACAAGCAAAAATTATTTTTAAATACAGAAAAATGCTACTGTAATATACTCTTGATATACTATCAAATGAAAGAAACCAGGATGTTTTCACTTTTGTAAATAAGGACGCAGGTAGATAGAACGACATATCTCTGACTAGAGAAAGCAGCAATGAGATTTATATCATTTATCGTAAGTTTCTGCACAAATTTCCTACAGTTACCTGGGATTGTTTAAAAAATAACAACAACAACAAAAACCAGTCTCCATGGCAAAAAATGTCATGGAGAGTGTTTAGCAAAGGCTGCAGTGGTGAAGGACTTGAATACCAGGGTAAGGGCTTTGGGTGCATTCTTTAGTCAATGGGGAGCCACTGAAGCTTTTAAGATGAAGACAGAAGTATTGTTATTGTTTGGGTTGGACTTGAGTGGAAAATTGACGGGAATTTATTGTAATTGTCTAGACAGGAAGCGATAAGGGTCAGAACTGTATCTTGCAGAAGGGATAGGAAAGAGAAGAGACATGATGAGAGAAAGGAACAATCAAAGGGACTTGGTGGCAGTATTCAATGACAGAGAGTACCGGAAAGAGAGAAGCCAAAGGCATATGGAATCAAAGTTATTGGGATAAATTGGTCCTCACAGCAGAGGTGGGATAGTGAAGGAAAGCAAGAAGAGGGGAAGGTTTAGAAAAAAGGATCCTGGATTTGATTTTAAATATGTTTCTGGTGCTGAAGACATATCACACTGTTGGGATTTTTCCGAGATAATGGGTGCAAATCGTATCTTGCGTTTTAACTAAACTGTACCTAAAAAGTCTGCTCTGGGACTTGTAATGGTCTCATTGAATCATCCTTCCCTTCTTTGACAGCAAATGGGCAGAAAGAAATAGAGAATCCCCAGTCTTCTATGGCCAGTGACCGACATCATGCCTGCTTCCTTCCCTGCCAAGAGATTGTAAGCATAGCTCCAATTCCAATGCAAAAGATCCCACTGAGGTCCAAGAGTCACTAGGTGATTTCTGACATTTCCAGCCAGAACTGCTTTTGGACCCTAGCAACTAAGGTCCCTGCTCTGGGCTTGAAACTTTAGAGGGTTGGCCTTTCTCATTTGGTGTGCGGAGTCTGCGGAGCGCTCCCCTACTCTAGAGCTGCCCCACTTCTACACTGCTCTAGGAAGCTGAGATGCTGAAGCCAGTTCTCAAGGCTTGCTCAGCCCTCTTCCCCAATTGGTCCTCCCAAGAGTGTGCTGTGTTGTTGCTGTGTTTTTCTTGACCCAAGTAATGGTTAAGAGGTGATTGTTTTGGAGGAGAAATACGGGTTGAGATAGGTTTCAGTGTCCACTTCATTGGCCTAAGGCTCTTTGTGGTGAAAAATAATAGTGTGGGAAAAGAAAATGGGTGGGCCACAATATGAAGTTTTCTTTATACTTTTGCCATGAATCATGCAGTCCATAGGGGCCATTCAACCCCATGTAGAGTGCAAGCTGAGGAAACAAGCAGAGCGATTAAAGGTAGATTAAAATCAAGGAATGTCTTAATATTTTAGTTACTGGTCCTAGTATGCTGAACATACTGGCTGGTAAGGGAAAAATTAGGCACAGATTTTTAACAAGGCTTTCTCCCAAACCACAATTAGAGACCCATTTGAGGAATCTTCCTATCCTTTTGTGACTCACAGTAGACTGTAATCACCATTTCCTTTAGCAGCGTGTCATGGGAAACACCAAGAAAAAGGAGGAGATGTATCACACTTTGGCTTTCCCCAGTTTTCTGCTTTATTGGTGTGGTTCTTAAATGAAGAAGACCACTGTCCTCATGCTCCTCCTTAACCATGCCTTTTCTCACAACCTCAGCACCACTCATAGGCCCAGAATGGCCTTCAAAGGGTAGATTTAACCAGTTATGTGACTTTTGTATCTCTGGCTCTACACAGAGCTTTTCTGCCTTCTTTTATTGTGTGACCCTGTATATAATGGCTATAATTGGATCAAAGGGGAGGTAAATGAACCAGTGTTTCCTAGCAGTAAAGCAGGGGTGTCCAATCTTTTGGCTTCCATGGGCTGGGTTGGAATAAGAAGAATTATCTTGGGCCACACATAAAATATACTAACACTAATGATAGCAATGAGCTAAAAAAAAATTTTTTTTAAATAATGTTTTAAGAAAGTTTACGAATTTGTGTTGGGCTGCATTCAAAGCCATCCTGGGCTGCATGCGGCTCATGGGCCATGGATTAGACCAGCTTGCACTAGAGAGTAGTGATGGTGCATTGTCTTAAATGCCATGTGGGACCATATGTGACCAAAGGAGGCCAATCAAAATACAAAGGATACAGGAGAGGCAAAGGTACACACGGCCATGGTGCCCAAGAGAAACAAAAGGTTGCCCTGCTCCTGAGCTTTCCAGTTCCTGTTCTTGTCCTTGTATGGCTTTTCTCTTCTTTGTCTTCTTTCAGCTGTCAGTGAACTTTCCTTTGCTTTCTTATAGTACGAATTTTTTTTTAGCCAGGCTTGGTGGCATGTGCCTGCAATCCCAGCTAGTAGGGAGGCTTAGGCAGGAGAATCACTTGAACCCGGGAGGCAGGAGGTTGCAGTGAGCCAAGATCATGCCATTGTACTCCAGCCTAGGCAACAAGAGTGAAACTGTCTCATAATTTAATTAAATAAATAAATTAATAAAGTACATAAGCTAGTTAGGTCTCTATTCTTTGTAACAATCACAAAAACACTCAGGTCAGGTTACACTTGGGAGAACTTAATCTTTTATCTTTAAGATTCGATAATTGACTTTACTAGATTTTGCATCATGTTGACCTTTCATCTCTCATGAGAGTTAATACAGATTGCCAAGGCCACTCAGACAACATATGACAAATTTGGGTGAGGAATCTTGGCTTGGTTTTCTTTCTGCAGCTGTCCTCGTACTAAGCTCTGTTTGACAACTCAGTGCCTACCTCATAAATACAGATAAATAAGATCGGCAATAACTTATCAAACATACCCACAATCCCCTCGGAACAAGGTTCAAATTCAAATTTCTCCAGTTAACTATTTTTTTTCTCTTCTTTCTTTTACAGTCAGTCCTTCTTCTAGCTCATTCTAGTTGCTGTGCTGAATTCAGAGGGCAGTGAACAAGATTCTGTATGCATCCTTTTCACTCTTCTGATTACACATCATTCGAATAGCTTCACGGGAAGGTAAGATAATAAAATTTACATCATACTCAACCCAGTAATTTGAAAAAGCTATTAAAACATTTATACAGTGCATCACAGCTGTCCCACCGACCTACGGTCTCAAAATTCGGTTGTTCTTCTCTGTGAAAAGCATCACAGGTGATGAGAGGCATGAAGTCATCTCTTTTATGCAGTGCTTGCTCTTCTGTGGCTCTGATATCTAGGGACCTCTAAACTGGGCTACCTGAATTTCCCAGAAGAAATTCTCTGCCTATCAGCCATGGATTACATGTAGTTCACTGTGGAATTGTACCAAGCAGGGTACATGGTTGGCAGGCTGACTCCGATCTGCTTCCCATATAATTTTGGCTCATGTGCCCAGATGTTGCATTATATTAAATATTTAAGCTCTCATAGCATCTATGTAGGTAAAAGAAAAAGGGACTCAATCTGTTGCTTCAAGTTTTGTGCTGCATTGCAATTTGCAAAATGTTTTCACACTCATAACCTTACTCGCCCTCAGAAAGCTCTATGAAGTAGAAACAGTTATCTCCATTTTGCAGTTGAGCACAGAAGGCTCAGAAAAGTCAATGACTTTGATAAATGGCAAAGCTAGAACCTGATCTCCAAGTCAGGTATTTCTTGCTACCATTCCTTCCTTCATTCATTCACTCAACAAACATTTCTTGAGTACCTATGTGGATCAGATATTATACTGAAAACCAAGCACACAGAGGTGAACTTCTTTATCCATCTTGAGAGATCAGAGAATCCTTCCCAGTAGGAGTGGTGTCCAAGCTGAGACAGGAAGAAGTGATAGATGTTATTCAAGCAAAGTGGGAGGTCTGGGAGTATTCCATGCAGTCTAAATTTTTATCTCTAAACTATTCCAATGGATCTGAAAAATAAGAATGAGACAAGGAAGCTAAGGATTAAAGTTCCACAATTGTGCAATCTCATATTTAAAAGATGAAGATTGCATAAATTAGATTTCCATTTTTTTTCTTTAAAAATCTTATTGAATGTGTTGTCATTACCTTCTCAAGACCAACGAAAGTCTGGTACTTTTCAAAAACGCCTTTCATTTGATTTCACTAACTTGATGATGATTGTTTGGCAACCTGGTTTGTTTTTATAATCTCAATGATGATTGAAGATGGTGTCTTAACTATTTCCCTTTCACAAGAACACTGAGGCTGTCTCCTCTTTTGAGGCCACTGCTTACAGAAGCTGGAACCTACTTTTTAAAAAGCCAAATGGTATGGGTTGTTCATACGGCACCCCTTGGAAAGGGGGGTGCCGAATACTGGAGAAGGACAGTTCCTGGTATCTCATGGGGTGTTGATGCAGGAGGAAAATGCCTCCAGCCATCTAAGCCAGTCCTGACTACTTTGTGTACACACAGAACATCTCTAGACATGACAGAGACCAACAAAACTACAGGCAGAATCAAAAGGAGACCCTGGGTTGGATGTGTTAGAAGGTTCACTTGATTTGTCAGCTTTTAGGCTGACAGTTATTAGGAAACAGGAAAGGGTATATTCTTCTTGTTAAATAATTAAGTCTTGGGAGCACAGTTGTATCATCTTCTTAATGAATCCCATATACTATTGGCTTTGAGGAGAGTCAACACCCAAACAATGTAATAAACATTGCATTTCAAAGCAGGAAATTATTCGCAGGGGTGGGGTGAGGAGACACGTTACAACAGAATCCTGAGAACACCACTAGGAAAAAAGAAAGTGGGGGAACAATGCCAGAATGGGAGACAACGCTGACCCAGACAGAAGTACAGGTAACACATACCAGGAGAGATAAACCGAGGGCACTTACGCAGGCAGGAGAGTCAAGGACATAATTAAAACGTTGCCTTCAATTGTCATTGATGCAGTTATTTCTAGATTAATGCATTGGAAATCGATGGGTTGGCAGTTCATAAGGTGAAATCACACTCCAAGTCTCAGCCTCATCATCATGGACTATCTGAAGAATAAGAATGAGGGGTGTGGAGAGATTCCTGTGCTGATTAAGTGGCTTAGAAAGCTTTATGTAAGGATGAATGTATAAACTTAAAAAGGAATAAATTAGGGTATGAGAAGACATTTTCATATGATAATTACAGCATTATTATTATTAAAATTAGTAAGACTCAGTTCCTACTTTGGAGGAGTTCACAGCTTAGAAGGGGAGACATGTAAATTAAAGGAACCTGCTGGTTTAATTTAGAGTGTGCTGGTAAAAATTTGTAGGGCCAAGACAGTTCAAAAAGGAGTAACTATCTCTGCCTGGGGGAGTAAGGGAAAGCTTCTTGGTAGAGGGAACATATGATCTGGGTCTTGATGGATGAATAAGAGTTTGCCAGAATGAACAAGAAGAAAGCATACTCTAATATTAAGGGAGTTACCTGTTCTTTCGCATACCTCTTTCCACTAACTCCTGTTAAAAGCAAGTATGTCCTTTGAAAATGTTCACCCTTGTCATTGTCAAGGGTAAATTGATATATCAGAAATAAGAGTCCTGAGAACAGAGAACAGTGTAGTCCGATAGAAATACAATGTGAGCCCCGAATGCAAGCCATAAATGTAATTTTTAAATTTATAGTAACCACATTTTAAAAGAAGGAAGGAGAAACAGTTGAAGTTAATTTTAATAATATATTTTATTTAACCTAATATATCAAAAATATTTTCATTTCAACATGTAATCAGTAGAAAAACATTTTGGTGTGATATTTTACATTCTTTTCTTGTACCAAATCTTGGAAATCTATTACATATTTTATATTTATGGCACATTCCACTTCAGGCTAGCAACATTTCAGATGTGGCTAGTGGCTAGTGGCTACTGTGTTGGAAAGCTTAGAAAGCCAGCTTGTTATTTTAGGGTAGTGAGAATGGGGACAGGCTAGACTACCTCGTGGGAGGGAAAACCTCGAATTGGTATACAGGGGAGTCCAGGGGCATCACGGGGACTGATGGTGGTTACTAAGGGCCCAGATGATGAGTTTTGCCTATCCCAAGCTGGCCAGCAAGGTCATTGCTGGTGTCTGCTGTTCCACCCACAGAAAGTATGTCCAAGTCAAGTTTTCCTGGGAAAATTCTATCTTGCTTTTTAAAAATTATTTTATTTAAAAAGCCCCCAGGCTCCTCTTCTCAACACCTAATAATGTCTTTCCCAGCTCTCTTAGGAAACAAGGCCCTGAAATTTTCCTCACATACTAGCCCCAGTGGACCCTGTCTCCATTCCATAGAAACGTTGCCCAGAAATGAGCTCACAGACCTTCTCATCATGGCCAGAGGCAAGCAGTGCTGTCTGGGACACGAGGTGCAGAGGTCAGAGGCAAGCTCAACTTTCTTGAAATAATGCGCTGGTATTCCACTGTGAAACACCAGTCATACATGGTGCCTAAAAGTGACTTAGCTCTGGCCGGGGCATAAGAGAGAATGGGTTCTTGAAACTCCTTCATCTCATTGTCCAGCATGGCCGAGAAAGTCAGTCATTGAGGACTTCCCCTCCTGTGTCTCGGCCTCTGGCTCCTGACTGACCCCCTAGGTTCCACCCAGACTTCTGGGCCTCATGCTCTACCGGTACTTACAATGAAACAGCAGGCAGAATGCCATTGCACTTGACTTGGTCATTTCCTTTTAAGGAAAACTCCCATTTACAGTTTTACACCTGCAGATTTGGAGGGATCTACCCAGCACTTGGTTGTAGCTGCTGGTTATGTGACTGAGACAATAGAGATGAAGAGAAATCACTCAGTAAGGGAGATGCTGTTTGGTCTCAGTCCTGTGTTAGTCCTTACTGCTTTTGAACTTTGCCTTTGCTGGGCATGGATACTGAAGGGTTATTTGAAGGAGTAAACCATTTATCTTCATCCTTTTGGGCAGTGCATAACTGAAGATCTCTTTGAAACTTACTGGAAATGATTACAACACAGAAACACTCTCTAGGAAGATGCCATGTACTTTTTGATGGAAAACCAAGGCAGGTCAGAATGGAGATGCCAAATAATTTCTGTTTGGATTTTATCATCATCATCATCACCATCATTATTCCTGTCATCATCACTATTATCATTATAATCTCCACTTTTGGCTTCTTTCTTGAGTTTTATGTATTTTGATTATTTAATCAAAGAGAAAGTTTTTACATTCTCTTAAAGGCTTTTAGACAGCTTAGTCCACCCTAAGACAACGTCTCTCTCTCTTTGTGTGTGTCCATCTATGTAAGTTTAGTCTTTGAGTACAGGTAAATAAATAAGACATGCCATTACTAAAATCGTTATAGCCTGGCTCATTACCCATAATACCATCTGCTGGTATTTTATCAAGCCACCTTCTATTAAAGAGCCATTAAATTACCTCTTGTAGAAGGCTTATAAATCAGCCCATATGACAGATAAATAGCTCATCAAGTAACTTTGTTTTGATTGTCTCTGCCACCATCCAGTGTCACTCAGTTTATTCATTGGTAGCACTTTAATGAAAGATTCCCAAAACCTCATCTTGTCATTAGATTTAGGAAAAAAGTAAGACTGCAACACTGGAATAAGGGCTAAATTCCGTATGGTTCTATTTCTATGAAGCAATTCACAGCATGATTTAAAATGTGTACCTCCCTCTGGTGGAAAATGATTTGTCTATTAATTTGAGAAAGTAAACAGAAGCAGAGAGAATTTTGTATTTGCATTTGCTTATGAGATGTTGCTTACAGACTCTCACTTGAAATCCATGTAAACACATTTTTTTTATTCTCCAGGATAAGGGACTTGTGTTGTTTTGGGGATATATCAATGTATATTATATATCTGTGCCTTGGTCTTCTTTTTTTCTTTGTCTCAGACTTTCCCTGTGCCCTGCCATCTAGTATGAGTCCTGTGCTAGTTTTTACTGTTTGTGGGAATTGCCTGTGTTGTGCGTGGATGCCTTGTGGGTAGTTTGGGCTGCTCTAGCTAAGGGACCAGCCTAAGGGTTGAGTTCTGTATGGCTGGAGCTAGACAGCTGGACAGGTGTTGTGATTCAAGACAATAAGAAGATGCTGAAGCCAGGGGAATTGGCACAGTCCAAAATCGTAAGAATAGAGTCAGAGACCATCTTTCAAGTGAGAATGAAAATAAAAAGTAAATCTGATGGGCCAAAAGTGGAAACCAATGTTGAGAGTACCAAGTTTCCAATTTGGAATTGGGCAGAGGATATCAAGCCACCCTACCAGTAAATGTAGGATTTGGAAGATAAACTCTTGTTAATGTGACTCCAAAGCTTTTGGTATAACACCATACTTCCTCCTCTCTGTTAATAACTACATCTTAGACTTTTGTCAAGTCATTGAACCTCCTGTTTCACAGGTGAAAACACAACCTCACAGGATGGCTATCCTTGTGAAGAAGTTCTAAAAGCACAGTGCAGATGTTAATCATTATCATCAGATAATTAGTCATTCCTCAGGAATATTCAGAACTGAACTAAAAAAAAATAGGAAGAGAAAAAAAGCTTTCTCTGCATGGCCGACAGAGCCATATGAATAGATAAAAATCTGGGATATGAGTGAGTTACTTCATTTTCATATTACTAAATTTTGATGGAATGTTTTTCATGGAATCAAATTGTTAATTGATTGAATCGACTGGTTGTTAATTAAATCAAAGCAGCTGAACCAACTCTGTATAGACACATCAGAAACATTCCTTTCTGATGATCCTGGTTCCTCCAGGGTTTTAGGGCTAGCAGCAGGAAAATATTGAAAATCAAGTTTGCTTTGGCTCTCTATGGGTGAACGACTGATGTGTCATGAAGTACACCGAAGAAGCTGTGATGGGTCTACCAGTTGCGCAGCTTCTGTGATTTGCTTATCTTCTGTGGTTGCAATAAAGAAAACATATAAAAGTCCATTGGCAATGACAGGGTTCAATATTTAAAAGCAGCTGATACATTTCTTCTGCTGTTAGGTGCAGACTAAATTTTTCTTCCCATGAAAAATTAGTATAATTTCTTCTTAGAGATATTGAGAATTGTGTAACTCATTGAGTTTCTGTTTTTGCTTGAATTTCCTGGACACTCTGAGAAAAATTATGGCTAACATAAACTAAACTATGTTATATATCCTACTTACATGCTTGTATATTTGTGTTCCTCTCACTTTTCCTAATGCTTATTTTTATTTGTATTTTTTCTTGATTTAGTTTTTTAAAATATTTTTAAAAATCACTAAAAGCTTACTCAGGTCTTATGTGGTAAATAGACATTTAAATTATATAATAAAATTATGAAATTTTACAATAGTCAAACTTTACACATAAGACCTTAATACGTCTACACAAAAAAATAGAATATTTCAGCCAGGTAGTGTTTTATTTTGTCAGCTGGATTTTAGAAACATCAAAACAAAAATAATTTTTTCCCCTTTCCTCTCTAGTTAACAGAATCCTACTTGTCCTTCATGACCCAGCTCAAGTTCTGCTTTCTTCATGAAGTCTTCTTGGCTGTTCTAACCAAATGACTCTCTTTTTGGAATTTCCATAGCACTTTGAGCTCACAGTGCACAGTTTAGAATGTTGTTATGCTGCCCTGGATTTTTCCTTCATTGTTTCTGCTCTAGCTAGGCTGGTCTGCTTCTTATCCCTTGTCTCTGCCTGCTGCTTTCCCAACTGTGACTGTTTTTGCTGCTTCCATTTGTCTGAAATGGTCTCTTCTGTGCTCTTATTAGATTCTACCCACTTACCAGGGCAAGGTCAAATAATATTGCCCCATGAACCTACACAGCTCAGTTCAGCCAGCGACATCCCTACGTTCATAGTGCCTGCTATCTATCTGGTGAAAACAATTCTCATAGATATTTTTGAATGTCTTCCATTGAGTTCTTATAAACCAATGTTTTAATTATTTAAATTATAAATTTAACCTGAGAAACTATCGGAAATATGTGGTTATTGCTAAGAGAAGATTCACATTTATTCTTATATCCTGTGACAGTGGTTCTTCAAATTAGCTGCATGTCAAAATCACCTCTGGCATTAAATAAATGCAGATACACAGTCCTAACCTCAACTGATGACTGATTAGAGTTTTTGCCTAGGGATTCATGTTTTAAATAAGCTCCTTATTTTAATGCATGGACAAATGTAATAACCACTGGTATATGAAGAGAGTTGTGTAGAATAATTGAAAGAGTTTATAAAACCTCTGAGTATATAAGTTTAGATTTTGATAGAAAGTAATAAAGAAATCCCATCACCTCCCATAAGACAGAATTGTATGTCAGGGGGTAGAGAAAAAGTTTAGCCCTTAAAAGAAGTGACAGATTTTTAATACTATGCTGGATACTGTGACCCTTTTCATTGTATGTTCACCATCTCTTTTGTCTCTTACCTCATGTTCTTATATTTTTTACAACAAAAAGAATAATGAAATCTATACTGCAATTACCTAAATGTTCACCTGAGGAATTTAGTACTTGTTCTTGGTCAAATCTGTACTGCTATACCTAAGACACATACTAGTCTGTACCCTTGGTTGCAAGTGACAATATACCAAATCAAGTGAGTGTAAGCAAAAAATAATTTTTGCGATGGGAGTTCATGAGCTATGGTAAAGACAGACTGGCTGTTCTCCAGACCATTGCTCCTTTCCTATGGGTACTCAGCTGTGCTCTTTTTCCAGCCTCCCTGCACTTAGGCATGACAATATGACTGAATTCCACCAATGGAATGTGGGCAGAAGTAATATATATGTACCACTGACTAGCTCATGAATTCCTCTCATATGCAATATCCCATTGTATTTTACCATTTGGCCCCTGAATGGAGAAGGCTCCAAACACCAAAAGGAAATGGAGCCATAAGCTAGAAGAAACCTGAGACCCTGAGTGACTGATCAAAGAAAAGCTACCTAAAGGAATATGGACTGCATGAATAGAATATACTATGTGATATACTTCACATAGTATATACAAATATATTATGTGAAGCCACAAATATTTTGAAACAATATTAACCATTGAATGCACTGGGGTATCTCACATAACTTAAAGGAAAAAACAACAATCAAACTCTGAGAAGGGTTGTTATGCAACTGGGCTTCTTCAGAAACTGGAAGCACATTAAAATGTCTTTACAAATCTGTACTTGTTTCTAGAGCTCTAGTAAATCATTTTCTCCTTATCAGTAGAGAAAATGAGGGGTCACTGCCATACATTTTACTCAGGAGAGAGATTTACTGGGATTTAGATGCGAGTAGGAAAGAACAGAGACAAGAGTGACCCTATAGGCATTGGATGAGACCTAAGGGGACTGTGCTGAGATTTGTGACTGGGCGCATTATCTGTTGGCGCTTGAGTTAAGGAAGGTTTTTCCACCTTTTTTGAGGGGAAAAGCTGATAAGTCCCTGTTAGTACTATAACAGAGCTTAGGATCCTCAGCCTTGAGTCCACTAAAAATGCAGACTGTTCCTGTGACTTTTAGCCATCCAAAACAAAAGGATGTGTATTTTACTTTTATAAATTATTCATTTTTGATTTATGGTTGCCTGTTCTGCCATATAGAATATTAGGTGTCTGTGATCTTTCTATGATACTTATTTTGGACTCTACTGTCAAATTTAAATAAATGCCTAATATGTTTTATCATTGATGGATCATTGATTGTCACTTCCTTCTTCCTCTAACCCAGTTTTGTTTGGATGCATAAATTGAGCTTAAAAATTTTTACTAAATTATTAAAAGAAGGCACTTAATTGTTTTAGGACAAGTCTAAATTAGAAACGCCTCTCTCTTCCAGACTAGGCTGTACTTCTTTGGATTGTATTAAGATATGAATTTTAAAATATTGATAGTTATATACTGATCAAAGAAGCCAAAATATCTCTCACTGTTTATGGAACACTTTACAATGCCAAGGAATACTGGCATTTACGAGCTCTGCTTTTAGCTCTTTATTGAAGGTGGGACCCTTTGATAAGACAAAAGATTTCACTAGACCCCAAAATGGAATAAAAACAACAGCCAGTGAATTGTGCTAGATCACAAATGAACCACATAACCACAATATGGGGTAGGGGAGAAAAGATTTAACCTACACGTCATCTTGGAAAACAATATTTCAACTGCATCCTGAAAGATTAAAAAAAAAAAAAAAGAACTGTGCACAAATACTGTGCTCTAGTTAGTAAATTTGTTTTTCACAGAGGGATGGATTAGCAATTCTGAAACTTTTTAATATATATTCTGATGCTGACTAAATAAATAAATGTATTACAAATAATGAAAGCTTAGTTTCTCATTGTTAGAGAAAGAGCTTGCAAATAAGTAATAGGGACTATTACTGAAGAGAAACCCATGCTGTTAGGTAGAATCAGAGGTATCAGTATGAACTCATGGTTTTTCATGTATGTATAAATAGATATAGATGTATATGTGTGCATGGGTAAGTATACATACGTATATTTTTTAGCCCTGCTGCTAAGAGAGAGCCTGGAAGTAATGATATCCCAGTTACAAAAGAAGACCCAGCCCCCAGATCTTGGTTTCTAAATACCATTCACCAATTAAAGGACTCTGACTCCTCAGAGAAATTTTTGACTCCTTCAAGAAGGGGTCAGAAAAGTACCAAAGGAGCCTAGAACATTTAATGATGCCAGAAAGTAAGGAAGTACTCAAAAAATGATGGAAGCATGTCAAGGAGCTAACTGGAGGAAGTTCCCAAATAACACATCTGAGTCCATGTGTGTAATAAAACAGTTAATGCTGGTAATGGCTTAAAGCACAGAGAACAAATAAATACTCATGAGTCCATATAGACGTAAATAAGTGATGGAAAAGGGATAGTTCTTTAAGTTAAATTTCAATTTATAAATGAGAAAGAAGTGGTGAAAACAGGTGCCAGAGAAGCTTTTAAAGCTAAGAAGAACCTATGGAAACATGACAGCTAAATGTAACGTAGTATCCTGGGTGAGATTCTGGAATAGAAAAGGACCTTAAGTAGAACTAAGGAAATCTGAAACTATGAACTTTAGTTAATAATAATGTATCAATATTGGTTCACTAATTGTAACAAATATATCATTAATATAATATTTTAACAATAGAACTAGTTGTGGGTTATATGTGTATTTTAAAATGCTTCTCAAAAATATTAAAAATTTTTAAAATTACTATTTGGCAAATATCATAGTAATAATTGTTGCAGTCAGTTATCATCAACGGATGTTAAAGTTGGGGGCAAAAATACTTGCGTAGTTTAAAGCATCTCAGCATAAAATGCTTATTAATTACAAAGGGAAGTAAGTAACTACAGTGGAGAAACCTGGCAGACACCACCTTAACAAATGATCACCTTCACCATTTCAGCAGTAGTGAAACATATCAGCATCCTGTGCCTCCCACTACGATGCAATGTCCCTATAAGCAGTGATTCTCAGGTTTTAATATTTATATGAATCACCTAGGGATCTTGTTAAAAATGAAGATTCTGACTGTGGAGGATTGGGGTCTGAGATTCTGAATTTCTAATAAGATCCCTGGGGACCAGACGCTACTGGCAAGTGGACCACAATTTGTGAATCAAGGCCTGTAGGAAAACCTTGCAACTTTCAGCAAAAAGGGAGGAGGCATGGCAGAAGATATTTACATCCCTATTATGACCTTCCTTCAGTTTTTTTCTTTACTTTACTTGGAATACTAAGGGATGCCTTTTTTTTTTTCTCCAGTGCATTTTTTTGCATCATAAATATCTAAAGCTCAAAGCAAATAAATAGCCCATCTGTTTTGGAAGAGGCCAGAGATCCTTGCACACTTTACTTAGCAGCAATAGTTGATGGTCTCTGACTGTTGATATCATCTGATGTCCTTGAGTAGGAAACATTGTTGGACTGTGGTGTGGCATGGGTAGGGCACATTAGGTGCCATTTAAGGTATTATTCTGAAGCTCTGTCACAATTACCATGAAAGATCAAGTGTGCATTAGCACCAAAGCCAAAGAGACACTTTCCAGCAGTATGGAGCAGCACATCGAGGAAGACATAGGTATCATTGTACATGGATTCAGATGGAATTCTACATCTTCATGGAATTTGGTACTTGATGGTTGTTTGGAGTTCTCAGTAGCCAGATAGGTTGTTTCTGTCCTGGCCAGTGTTCCCAGTTTTCCCATTCAGGGATAGCAGCTGCCTAATGCTGCAGAACTAAAGGATCCTGTTGAAAGGACAATTTGAAAAAACGCTTGAGCTCTTTGTTCTTGGCCTTAGTTGCTGCACTGAAAATGTCCTTAGTTGCAAGAAGACACAAGTGGCCTTGTTGCCTGGTGTGATTCCATACTATATTTTAAGATCATATAGGAATTAATGAGAGCTGAGCTAACTTCTTCTAAGAAAATGAAATTGGGGTGGGAGAATGTCCAGGTGTCAAGACTTTGGTCAGCCCTTGAAGAGGTTCTCTGTAAGCCAGCTGCTGGCACCAAGTCGAAAGCAACCGGAGGTAGTTTATTTTATTTATTATTTTGTCCCAGGACATTTTTTCTGGCTCCACATAAAAGTCTCTACTTACAATCCTTTTGCTCTCCACAGGCTTTCCCAGTTACTACCCTGTTCTGTCATGGTTGAATCAACGATGATTTGGAAAATCTGCCTCATTTTTCAAATCCATCTCCATCTTCCGAATTCACTCCAGTATTGCCTCTCCAGTTGCCTTACCTGGATTTGTGTCTTGCATCCCTCAGACAAGCAAACATTCACCTTTCTCCGTAATCTAAGAGATGCTTTACATGCACTTCACTGGAACCTCTTAAGGCAGGTGATGCCTTCCCAATTCTGTGTGATAGTCATCTCTAACCTAGAATTCTATTTTAAGTCAAACTTCCCATTATGTGTGAAAGTGGAGTAGAGGTTTTCAAAAGACATGCAAGTTTTCAAAAATGTCAGTTCCTGAAGAGTGAATCTTATTTTTAATAAAGGATGTATTGAAAAAGTGCTGAAGATGTGACGCAACACAGGGAGAAATAAACACAAAAATACAAATATATGGGCTTCAGGAAACATGGAAATCAACATAGGAGAGGACTGAAAAAAATGGCAAAGATGATGGTGAGGGGGGAATCCCAGGATGACAGCTATGAAACAGACCCCAAGAGCAGTGTTCCAGATGGAAATGAGAGGGTGGAGGACCTGTGGAGTAATTGAACTGAACTCTATCGGAGTTTGGAAGGAGGTAAAATATGTGTGGGATAAAGTAAAGCATGCAAAAAGCTCAACCTTTATCTTCCACCTAATAACATGGGAAAGGTTAAGAAAGATCACTGTGTACTGTTTACATATGCAGAAGCAAGTAGTGAGAAAGAAGAGCTATAGGAGTTGAAGTATTTGCCTCTGAGGATGAGGTTAGGGGTGGAAAGGATCACAGAGATGGCTGCTTTTTTTGAAAACTTTGGAAAACTCTCTGACATTTATATACATTTATACATATATAATTTATACATGAAACATATTACATATATAAAACATATTTTCATATATATAAATCAGTTTTCCATTTTATATATGTGTGTGTATATATATAAAACATGTATATATGTGTATATATATTAAAAATGTCAATTGTTTTTATTTTCAAAAACGTTGATGGAGAAATTTACTTCAAGGGATAAGAAACCCTAATAATGGTCTTAGGAGTCAGGTGATTAAAGTAATTCCATTCAAAAACCACTTATTAAGTGTGTGCTGTGCGTCAGATGCTATGGAGACAAAGGTAAATAACATAACATTTCTGCTCTCAGGGACCTCACAATTTAGGCCAAATTAGACATGCATGCAAATACCATGATACAGAATATGATAACGAATATTGGAAATAATACTCTGGGGAGAATGGAGGAAGGAACAATAGAGTAGCTGGATTAGGGAAGGATTCAGGGAGAGTTAATACCATTGTCCAGTTCCCAGTATGAGCTGGTTTGTTTTCTAGTTCTTACTCCATTTTTTTTTTTTTTTTGGTTTGAGCAGAATATAAATGACAAGGAACCTCTTTCTGACCTCTACTATATTCTTTAGGTTAGGAGATATTTGGAACTTTGGAAATCTCTCCTAACCCGAGTAATATTGTAGAGGTCAGAAGGAGGTCAGAAAAGGAAAATAACCTTGCAGATGAAGAAGAGACTAGAAGAGAGTTGCAGAGATAGGATGGGAAGGGTGTCTGAGGAGAGTGGCAGATCTCACATGTGAAGACAGTTCATGAAGGAGATTTGACCTGTGGTGAAAGGAGAGCAGTGAACGTTCAGAGAAACTTGATCTGTTCAACCAAAACAAATGAACAAGATCCTGAAAGTAAACTGGTTCATTGAAGGTCCAGGGTAAGAGTTAG
Organism: Cacajao melanocephalus; assembly: GCA_963573385.1. Lineage (NCBI taxonomy): Eukaryota > Metazoa > Chordata > Mammalia > Primates > Pitheciidae > Cacajao > Cacajao melanocephalus. The sequence goes on from CAUYLG010018050.1 coordinate 146,525, forward strand.
GATGGTGTTTGTGCTTCCAGTGCCTGGCTAGGGTCTGGAATGGGGTGAGCAGATCAAGTTAATATATCATGGAACCAGTCATCTGTCCTTTGAAGCAAATGCTTGAGGGCCCATTCCCAGAAGGATCCTCATGAATGATACTGCTACAAGTTACAATAATGCTGGTGACCCATATTTATTGAAATATTCGCAACTTTTGAAATGAGAAGAAAGAAATCAAAAGAGGTAAAAGCCAAGTGTTGCTACATGAATTTCATTAAAAAAATACATTTTTCAACTGGAGAGCTCTCCTCTACCTTTTTTTTTTTTTTTTTTTTTAGCTCCACTTCCCTTCCTTTCACCCCACAAACCTTCCAACTGAAAACACTTCTTGAACACCCAGCAAGTACTAATTTCCGTGTACTAGTTTCCATGTAGGACATTATTTCAATGGCAGAGAGAGACATAGCTACAAAAGAATGCAATTTAGTGTGTGCTATAATAGAATACTAAGGAACACAGAAAAGGACTTAATAGAAAAAACACATCTGGGAAATTTAGTGATAATATCCCACATTGCATGGTAGTGGGAAGCACAGGATGTTGATATGTTTGATTACTGCTGAAATGGTGAAGGTGATCATTTGTTAAGGTGGTGTCTACCAGGTTTCTCCACTGTAGTTACTTACTTCCCCTTTGTAATTAATAAGCATTTTATACTGAGATACTTTAAACTACACAAGTATTTTTGTCCCTTAATTTTAGTGTTAACATTGTGGAGCAAAGAAAATGACTTAATAGAATAAATAGATCTGGGAAATTTAGTGATAATATCGTGGCAGACATTCGGGCTGAATCTTGAAGAAAAATCACAATTTTGCAAATTATTGAAAATAAGGGAGCAGACGATTTACAGCCTAAGAAATTACTTAGCATGAGTTAAAGACATAGAGTAAGTTATGTGGTTTGGCGAAGGGAAATGCTGTGTTGTCTGGTGTGAAGGACTAGTATCTGCTTGTGAAGGGATTTAGTATCATTCCAAAAAGTTTGTATTATATCTAAGTGATTTGATGGTCTGTGTACTGTTGGGGGATCATAGAAAAGGCAGGAGATTTATTACAATTTCAATGATGGGGAGTCGAGGGTGATCATATTTTTCTGTACCTCAAGGAAACTTGAGTTTTTAAAAGCTTGGAGAATATTATAGTAGACAATGAAACAGCACCATTGATTTAAAATAGGAAAATCACACAAACCTGAGTTACTGCAAAGCTGATGAGGTTTAAGCTTCTGAAAACTGCATTTTCATGACCCTAAAGAGGCCCCTGCTGGGGCCTCCTTAGACCTGAAAACTTTGATTCTGCCTCTACTGACTGTATCCATGCTACTAGGATGTCTTGTCTATCATGGACTCAAATAATGGTGCTTTGCTCTTAAGAAAATTATTTCTCTAAGCTACCTTTCTCTACTTTTTCCTAAACACTTCCCATCTGTCTTCTAAGAGAGCAGGATAATCAGGAGCAAGCGGAATGTTCTAGAACAACTGTGCTCACCAGTATTGACTTTCTGTGGTTGAAGTTTTCTCCCTTATTCCTTATAAGAGAGTGGAGCTACAATGAGTTGGCCTGGGACAAAACATAGGCCACTGTCCCTTCCATTCAGATTTGATTCAAGCAGGAATTTCATTAGTTCCTTAAATATTCTGTGCTGCTTACCTTCCTAGGTCCTTTATGGCAGCTGTTTATGTATAAAATGATCTTTCTGCTCTACATGAGTCCAGCTCTTTCTTACCTGTAGCCTCAGGTTCAGTGTCACTATACTTCCTTAGAAAGATGCATCTTGATCTCATTATCTGCAGCCATGACAGAGACCTCCAAAATCTCAATGGCTTAACACAGCCAAGGTTTATTCCTCATCATACTTCAAGTCCATCTCGGCTAGGCAGGACAGTTCTATTTATTGTAGTCATGCAGGGACCTGGGCTATAGATGCTCCATGCTTACTGGATGCCCAGTTTCACTGTATCTGGCTATGATTTTCATGGCAGAATAGAACAGTGAAGGTGGAGATTTCTCTGGTACACTAAGTTTTCAATGCTTCCATATGGAAGTCACATAGAAGGTCATTTGCTCATTGATATTAAGGGTCTAAGGCATGCAATTGACTTGCGTATTTGGAATAAGAGAAGAACCAGGAACACTGGCAAGTAGCACTCATATCTGCCACCTGCCTTATCTAGAATCAGCCCCTTCTCTCTTGTCTAGCACAGTGTTAGGTTTGAGGAAACCCAATGAAGAGCAACTCTCTTTATCACGTGGGTTAGGAGGCACTCGAGAGATGAAACAAAGAATTGAAAGATAATCCTAGACATGAAAATTTTAGCTTTACTACTCAAAAATGAACTGGAGGAAATGGCTTAGATGTTTGGCAACAGAGAACTTCCTAATATGTAATGACATTTTCATACTGGCACAGTATTAGTCAAGGTTCTCCAGAAAGACAGAACCAATAGAAGATATATATCTCTTATTTTGCTAGGTATCACAATGGAGCTAAAAAATGACATAAAATGCATTGTTCCTGGAATTAATCATGTAAGTAAATAATTAAATAATATTTTATAATTAATATTATATGACTATTATTCATCAGAGCAACAATTTTAATTATCTTATATAAATCAATATTGATAGGTATGACATATTTATATTATTACATCTTATAAATGTATAGTTTTAGATTCTAGTATATTACATATGACAATATTTGTAATATTTACATTAAATTTTATTTTCTAATACCATGTTAATATAAATTCATCATTGTTGCTATTATTATTATTTAATATAAGGGCTATATGCCAGCCCGAAATAGCTAAGTGTATCTACAGATTCCTGAGCAGAAATTGGAATTTCCCTAAACAAACCTTAGGCTACATTAAATCCTTTTTTGCTTTCTAATGAGTTAAATGAGTTAGTATCTTCCTGTCCTTTGTCTTAACTCCACTCTAATAATGAAATTCTGCCTTAAGTGAAAGTTCAGAAACAAATGGAGAGAAAAGAAAAAGCAGACGGTCTAAGTTTTTTAAAAAATAGACAAGAAGGCTGGGCGCGGTGGGTCACACCTGTAATACTAGCACTTTGGGAGGCTGAGGGGGGTGGATCACAACGTCAAGAGACAAGACCATCCTGGCCAACATGGTGAAACCCCGTCTCTACTAAAAATACAAAAATTAGCTGGGCATGGTGGTGTGCGCCTATAGTCCCAGCTATTCAGAAGTTGAGGCAGGAGAATCACTTGAACCCAGGAGGTAGAGGTTGCAGTGAGCTGAGATTGTGCCACTGCATTCCAGTCTGGGTGACAGAGTAATACTATGTCTAAAAAAAAAAAAAAAAAAAAAAAAAGCAAGAAAATGATGCACAGACAGTCAACTTCATAGAAAAACCAGAAATGTTATGCCACTGCAAAAATATTTAGCATATTTATGAATAATGAGGGAATAGGGAAGAAGAAACCAGGAGATTTAGGCATAAAAGAATTCTAGATGCAGTAACAGCTAATATGCACATACACACGCACAAACATACAAAATATTGAAAAGTACCAGTCAGAGACAAAATAGAAACCTGAAGACTTAAAGGATATCTTTTTTTGGTCACTATACTCAGTAGCAGAGAGGATGTCAGTAATGTAACTTCACTAGCTAGCCAGGATTTTTCCTGGAGTTTATAACAATGTTGAAATCATACTAGGGCTAAGTTAATTTATCAGTAACCTAATTAATATCAATTAAGTGTAGGCCAGTTAGTTGCATTAATGAGTGTGAGCATTTAATGAAGTCAAGGTCATGAGCTCAATATGGGTCAGTTATGTTTTATCTATTGGAGAATATATACTATACTTTCAACCCTAGTTACCCTAGCCATAAATATATTTGATCAAGAAAGGAATGAAGTGGAAGAAGCAGGGGATGGGGAGCAGTTAGGGGAAAATTTATTTAAGAATATGCATGGTTTATATAACACATTATTATACTTAGAAAAACAATTTGAAACTGCTGTATTTGGTAAACATCCATAGGTTCCTCAAACTTATAGCCCCTATACATTCAAACACCAACATTTACCAGTATGGAAGGAATTGGATTCTTTTCTATTCTTGGGTGATTTTCATATTTTTTAGCAAGAGAGGTTTTGGTGCCGTCCAGGTAAACCATGCAGGGCTTGGAAGTGATCCTGTAACATAAATTAATATATTTGAAAACTGATGGGTTAGAGATGGTTATAAGAAGAAAGGATAAGCTCTTTCTAAAGTTTTATTAAATAGTCCAGATTTAAACATAACACATTAGGGTTTTCAACCAAATAATGAATGAAGAATACTCGCTGCTAGGCATTATAAAAGCTGTAGGAAAGCAGAAAATGTTTTCTAATTGAAAAACATGGAAAATTTGAGTTTCAGTGAGAATATGCTAAGCCAATTCTAAGTCCAGAAAATAAATGGTTAATATGTCCTTAAATTCGTTCAAAGGAAGTTGCAGACTAACAGTATTCATATTATACATATAAATGCACATATGAATGTACATATAACTATATAAATATATATCTATGTATGTTTTGTGTACTTAGATCCGAGTAGATATCAATGTACAAGGTCAAAGTAAATATCTGTATTTAAGAACAGTATATATATTATATTTTTATGTATTTTTTAATTAAATGAATAGTTGTTGAAGCTGAAAATTCTCCAATCAAAAGTTATGCTAATGACTTCTGAAATTCTGCCCGCCTCAGCAATTTTCATTGAATTACAAACATCAAGGATTTACCATGAACATTTATTTTAAATTACTTCATTTTCCTCAATAACTCTATAAAGGTCTTTTTTTTTTTTTTTTTTTTTTTGAGACAAAGTCTTACACTGTCTCCCATACCAGAGTGCAGTGGTGCAATCTCGGCTCACTGCAACCTCCCTCTCCTGGGTCCAGGCCATTCTTCTGCCTCAGGCTCACGAGTAGCTGGGACTACAGGCACCCACCACCATGCCCAGCTAATTTTTTTGTATTTTTAGTAGAGACGGGGTTTCACCATGTTAGCCAGGATGGTCTTGATCTCCTGCCTCATGATCCACCTGCCTCAGTGTCCAAAAGTGCTGGGATTACATGCATGGGATTACCACACCCGGCCTCTATAAACTTTTAACTATTTTTGTCTCTATCTTAGAAATGAGAAAACTGAAGTTGAAAGAGGGTAACTAATGTGCTGAAGGCCTAATGAGTAATATAAGGGGCAAGCTGTGTCCCATCTTTTAATTCTATGTTATACCACCTCCTTTATGTTTTTTATGAGAATTGGTAGCATGTAAAAATATATCAGTGGGTTTAGGTTGTCAAATTTCTGAAATTCAAAAGAACCTGTGAAATTTGAAACAAAAACAACAACATAGATAAAACTCCTAATTTTTATAGGTGAAAATCAAGGCAGATAAACTTACTTAAGTAATTAGATGACAAGAAAAGGCTAAATAGAAATACAAGTGAGATTTTACTACTTAAGTTAGTATCAGTAATACTAATAGCCGACTTTTTGTCTTAGCCAAAATATGAACTCAGTCTTATGAATTATGCATTACTTGGGCTAAATTTGATTATGAAATCCTCTAAAGAATTTACTTGAATCCTGTTTTTCCAGTTAGAGCTTTTATTTGCCTCAGGGAGAATTTGGTAGTGAGGAGAGATTCATAGAAAAGCAAGCTTTTCTCTGAAAAGGTTTCTCCAACCCACCTCACTAGGGAATATTTTTGGGAATTTGTGAACATACTACCATAAAGAAAAAAAGACAAGAGTGACAACAGCTGAAGTTTCTTGAATGCTTACAACTGTTAGACTCTTTTGAAAAGCTTTGCATATATTAACTTGCTTAGTCTTTACAAAACAAAGGCAAGAATAAACCTGATAAGAAACTCCCAGCATTATGGTACTTTTTTTTTTTCTGTTAGGGATGGACTTTTGTTAATTAAAAAATTGAATATATTAATCACATACATGAGCTGCCAGTCATTTGCTATATGGAAAGAATCATTCTAGAGTTATTTGAAATACCAAACTTTTCTAATACATTTGAAGCATGATTGAATTTATAAAACATTTAGATAGAACCTTTCAAAAATATCATTTTTAAGTTAAAAAATGTATAAACTGTGTCCTTCTCACATTTATTTGTCTGTAGCTTTAAAATGCCTGGCTGAACCTTGGAAAGATAAGGTTGACAGTATAAAAATTCTTCTTTTGTTCTTTGGAGGTGTTATTAAAGTCACTCACTAGATCAGTGCTGGATGGGTGACTCAGGGTTCTCTTCTTGCAAGACTTGTTTTACTTTCCTTGGTCCCACTTTATTTTTCGGTGGCCATGGACCACGTCAACACAAGCAGTTGAAAAGTATAATATATAGTCTGCTTCTGGTTGCCTGGTCAAGGTTAGAATCATAGAATACTTAAGTTGGAAGAAAAATTCTATATATCACATAGAGATCTACCATTCATCCCTTCCTATATACGTGAAAAAAACAAAAACCAAAACCAGGAGGTAAAAAGATGTGACTTTTGCTGAAAAACACTTTTTACTCATTTATTTTTTTCTGCATTGACTGAATTGTCCCTCATGTTTTCATAATATTTAATTTTGGCTCTTGTCTCAGAATTATGCAGGTAACTGGGTAAGGTAGAAAGTGTTTTGGCAAACTGGATTCTTGACTATATGTCAATGAAATTTGTAATTTGATTCATTTTCACCCCATTTCTTAAAGAAAATGTGGATTTTTTTTTAAGAAATAGGAATTTGACCATTATATAGTAGATTCTCCATATCCTCAGGTTCCGTATCTGTGGATTCAACCAACTGTGGATCAAAAATATCCAAAAAGTAAAAATAAAAACATGGTGATAAAACATGTGAATAAAAAATACAGTATAACAATGATTTATATAGCATCTACATTGTATTAGGTATTATAAGTAATCTAGAGATGATTTAAAGTATATGGAAGGATGTATGTAGGTTACTTGCAAATACTAAACCATTTTATATAGGGGACCTGAACATCCAGAAATGTTGGTGTCCACACTAGTCCTGAAATCAATCCCTGTGGATGCTGAGGGAATTATTATAGTTCATACTGTGCTTATTAGGGCTTACTAGCTAGCATCTATCTTTACATGTGTTTTTGACCTTTTTCCTTTTGCCTAATAATTCACTGAGTACTAAGTAATGAATATATTGCAGATCACAACCTATAAGATTTAATGTCTTCATTATAGTCATGCTGCTTATATCTGTTTAATTAATCTCAAGAGTGACATTGGGGTCATCTCATCAAGACACTAGAGAGGGAAGGGTGCCTGACAGACAATTTCTTGTCTAGGGATAAACAGGACAACTTGTTTTCATAAATAATTACTTTTACCTATCCTATGCTGAATACAATACTAGGTTATGTGGGAAACCCAAGGATGTAAAGGATGTGGTCTCTGCCTTTAAGGAGTTTCTATGGTCTATGAGTTAGAGTAAGATGTTGGCATGGGTGAATCAGAAGAGGAATCTAAAGTAGAGGGCAAGTGAAAGCTGCCTATGTGAGGTGAGGAAAAGTCAACTACATCCAGGTGAAAAATAAAAATTCTCTTTTATTGAGTTTACTCTGTGTTAGACACTACTCTAAGCACTTCATTTGTATTAACATTGTAGTATATATTAATACATAATGTATATAATAATGCATAAATCCAATTTAGAATAATCCAAGGAGGTAGACATTACTATTATCCTCATGTTGCAGATGAGGAAAGATAGACAGAGATGTCAGTTTATTTATTTTAGGGCACTTACCTGTAGAGTGAAGGAAATATTTAAAATCTAGGCAATATGGCAACAGAAGCCAAGTGCTAAATTGCAGGCTCCATGACATTGGTCTATGCAGAAATTTCTTGAATACGACCCCCCCAAAAATCAAGCAATAAAAGCAAAAATAGACAAATAGGATTGCATTAAACTAAAAAGCTTCTCTACAGCAAAGGAAACAACAGAGTGAAAACACAACATATAAATTGAGAGAAAATATTTGCAAATCATCTAATAAGGGGCTAATATCTAAAATATAAGGAACTTAACTAAATAGCAAGAAAACCAATAACCCAATCAAAAAATGGGCCAAAGGCCTAGACACCTCTCAAAAGAAGACACATAAATGGCTAATAAGTATGTAAAAATATGCTTATCATTACTGATCATTTGGGAAATGCAAATTAAAATCACAATGAGATACCACCTCACACATGTTAGAAGATGAAAGCTAAGTATCGGCAATAGTGTAGAGAAAGGAAACCTTTGCACAGTGTTAGTGGGGATGTAAATTAATATAGCAATTACAGAAACAATATGGAGTTTTCTCAGTACACTAAAAATAGAATTCCTATATGACCCAGTGATTCCACTTTTGGGTATATATCCAAATAAATTAAAATCAGTATGCCAAAGTGGTATCTGCACTCCCATATTCATTGCAAGATTATTTGTGGAAGCTGAGATGTGGTGGCAATTTAAGTGTTCATCATTAGATAAATGGTTAAAGAAAACGTAGCATATATACACAATGGAATACTATTCCACCTTATAAAAGGGGACAGTCCCATCATTTGTGACAACATGAATGAACCTGGAAGATATCATGCTAAGTGAAACAAGCCAGGCACAGAAAGACAGGTACCACATGATCTCACTTATATGTGTAATCTACAAATTTGAACTCACTGAAGTAGAGAACAGAATGATGGTTACCAGAGGCTCAGGGAGGGAGATGTTGATCAAAGGGTACAAAGTTTTAGTTAGACAAGAGAAATAAGCTTTAGTGACTTGTTACACAGAATAGTGACTATAATAAGTAAATATGCATTGCAAATTTCAAAACTGATTAAAAGTTGAGTTTATATGTTTTTAAAATAAAAATAATAAGTATATGAGGTAATAGATTTGTTAATTAGATTGATTTAATCATTCTGCATTGTAAAGATATATCAAAACATCACATTGTACCCCATAAACGTATACAATTATTATTTAGAAATTAAAATAACATATAAATATATAAATCACTGTACCACAGTTGTGTGAATACTGTGACTTGAATAGCTGGTCTGCAACAAGCTGATTATTTCACTGACCTCTGGACACTAATATCTTAAAGGAACCTCTGGAGGCCATCTTATTTCCTTAAATGTCAGTGTGAATTACAATTACACTATCATCTTATTAAGATGCTTTTAAGAGCTGTATTTACCTTAGTGCAGGAAAATTGGGGAAATTATGTATTTTAAAGAAGAAAATTTAATCCTGTTTGTCATAAATTTTAAAAAAATATTTTAAAAGTAGTTTTAATATTGTGTTTTAATAATCTTTAAAAATATTTGAGTAAAAATGTTTAATTAAAATAGAACTAATTAAAATAAATTTAATTAAATCTTTTTCAAATATATTTTTTAGAAAGTCATTATATAAAGAAATCAAAATGACTTTGCTCCCTCTTATCATCTAGCCAAGGAGATTACTTAGAACATCATACTTCTACTTAGACTTTATGGAAAAGGTGAAATTTCCAGGGATCTAATGGCAAAGGGTATTTGTGGTAGATATGGAGGAAAACAGTATAGTAGGTAAAGGGCAGAATGTAAAGTAGGGATAAGTTGCCATGTCAGTTTTTTATTTGCTACTCATTAAGACAACAGTAAGACTGGCATTCAATGTGCTCATTCATTCTCTTTTCTAATATTTATGTTTGGGACAATTAAGAGAGGCATAAACTAATCTTTTAGATAGATAAGCAGTCTTCAAGCACTTCATTCTTCAATCCTTTCCAGGAAATTTGAAAGGATCCACTGTAATAAAATCTATCCATCTCTTCCAAAGCTTGTAGTCACCTTAGTTGGACTTTAGGTCCAATGGTATTAAAGGCTGCTAATTGTTGAGATAATTATCCAAGATAAACAATTACAGTTCAACTTATTCATAAGTCATCACCTTTAACAAGGTTATCAGGTTTGTGTTATAAAACCATGTTAGTGAAAAGTTTCACAGACATTAAGGAGACTCTCACGGGAGTTTCAAATGTTTTTTCTTCCAACTCTATCAGGATTCTTGGTCTGTAAAGTGTTTATTGCTCCATAGTTTGAGAGAGCTAAACAATTAGATCATGAGTGGTGGTTCCAATACAATATGTAGGACTCTGCTCTTGATCTTATCAATATATCCAAGTTATGTCAATCAGGTATACTGTAATGACAGTGCAACACTTAGCCCAAAATCAAAGGCAGGAATTGCTTAATAGTTACTAATAAATATTTCCTAATGCCTTTGGTTTGTTATTGTTAAAATGATTACCTTAATCTCACATGGGCATGGCAACACAATGCACCCTCTCTCATCGGGGAACTTCAAATGGGGTAATAAGTGGCTTAGTTTTCCCTGTAACTCTTCATCACTATGCTGCCAAAGCACTGACACCATCATCATTGAGTCACTAGAATCTTTCCAAATGGGCTGATTGTGAGTTCACATGCTTCTTTGACAAACAACTTTGCACATTGACATCATTTGTAATACCATGGGAAGATAAATCTTGGAAGCTGAATTAACTAAGTCTACTGGATTGACCTTTTGGCTGGAATTAGCCAGTCATTGAAACAACTGGTCAACCCATTGAAATCATAAGTATATAAATAAACTAAGCCACGGTTTTCATTAATGGATTATGGTTCAGAAAAGGGTTGAGAGATAATTTGGCACCACAGGCCACCTGGTACAGGAGAAACCTGCAACAAGGAGGAGCTTGGTTCTGACAAGCCATGTCAGTTGGGTAAGTCACTCCATTGTGCTGGGCCCCAGTTTACTTGTCTATTAAATATTGTAATTGTTACTGGATGATTTGTCTGGTTAGAAAAGTCCACGGGGGGAGTTTACTGTGGTGGTTAAAAGTTTCTATTCGAAGCTGGTTTAAATCCTTTTTAATATTAGCTATGGTGGTCCGGAAGACCCAGTATTCACTCAGGTTCCTTCTACCCTACACCTCTCCTCACACAAACCAAATCTGTAAGGATTCTTTGTTTGCAAATGTATGTCACGCCGTATGTTGAGAGCGCTGAACTCAGAGAGATCATGAGTGGTGGTTCCAACACAATATGCAGGACCTATTAGCTGTATAGCAATTTATTTGAAAGAAATGACCACACTTTGGTTATCAATCTAGCTCCCACTGCTTTGTATAGTAAGTCGTTATTCAATATAATTTAGATGACTAGAACAATTTTTCCTTCAAATTTGGAGATCAAAGAGCAAATACATTTGGGAGTCTTAGAATTGTCAATCAATTCAATTCCAAATCAAATCTCTTTAGATCTTATTAAAGGTGGCCATCCATTCTGCTTAATTTATATATTTTTCCATGGAAAGAACCTCTTCCTTGAATCCTTTTGTTCCTCTGTCTAATATCTCACCCACTAAAGCAGTTGCCAGAGTTCAGCTCAAGTTTAACAACTCTTCTCCGTCTCGGGCAAATGAGAGAACTGCCTGATCACTACGACATTTTATTGGCAAGGTTAGTGTCATTTAGCGTTGTTGGAAAAACCTAGTTTTTCCTATGTAATTCTTCAAACTGGGACATTGCTAAGAGCTTTTATTTCTACTTGCAGGAGTTCATTGGACTTTTGTCACAATTTGATGAGGTTTTGTATCTAAATTTTCCCACACCATGCCTGATACCAGGTGGGTGTTAAATAAACATTAGTTGTTTTCTACTACCAGAAAATATGTATGCAACTAACTTTTATTAAAAATGTGTTTCTTTTTTTTTTTTTGTCAGAAGTTATCCCAAAGTTTTTCATTTGCTGGCTCTTTGTGTGTTGGGGAAACAGATCCAGTTTCCTGAAGGGATAAATCTATAATTTTGAATTTCTGTGGCTAATCAGTCTCCTTGACCTCCTTTGATTAATACTGGAAATGATGAATTCCAACACTTTAGCCAGATTCCAACCTGAATTTTATTTTGGATCGCATTCTTCCTTCTTCATCAGCCTCACAGTTGAAATTTAATAGACTATTTGTCATTGCCTTGTGTCATCGCCTGGCCAGAATACTAGCCAGCTGTGAGATAGCTGCTACATTCTACTCCAGAAATGGCTTCACATTAGCTATGAGTGAAGAATCCCAAAACAAGGGCCATTCGGCTACTTGTTGAGAATCCCAGTTTGTTGAGTTTGTGTTACTACCCAGGCTTGGCCTACATGCACATACCAGTTTGGGAAAGAAACAGAGATTGAATTCAGTTTATTCCTTTTAAGCAACTGAGTGAAACCTCTTTATTAGTTTTCCTTTCCCAATATGACCAATTTTATTTCCTCTTTAAATTATTGTGTCTAAATAGACAGGGCCTTGGAATGAGATCACCATGTCAACATTCCAGTATGAATCTTTTTTGACTGCAAGGGGTAGAAGTGGGGGAGAGAAGGTGGGGTAGGCAGGAAGGAGGTAGGGAATTAAGTGTGAAAACATCCCAGGCAAGAGCAAACACTGGTGCCCAATGTCAGGACACATTTCCACCTGCAGCTGCCTGGAACCAAGCACTCTCATATTTGATTTGGGGACATTTAGTAAGATCCACTTGACTTTTCCAGGATGGTTTGTCTTGTGTCCATTTCCACACCCAGCCTGTCCCTGATTTCTTAAAAGGGCTTTCCAGATGCATAGACTGAAAAACAGTTTTTACAGGTTTCTTTAGAGGGATTTGCATACCGGACTCATCTTTTACTGGTTTGAATTTACTGAAGATGGATGGAAATTTCCCTTCTTCATCTTTATTTTATTTTCTGGTCAATCTTCAACTTAAATTTAATGTTATCATGCAAAGAGAGGGAAAAAATTAAAGAACCAAGCCAAAGGTTCAGTTTAAGCCTGTACTTAAAGGAAACTGTTCATTATTACTTTTATTTCCAATTTTCTTTATGTTTTTACAGGTATTCAGCTATATATACACCTATAGGGAATTACAGAGTGACTACACTTTTCAGTTAATTGACAGAATGACATGTAATTAACATTCAGTTAAATAGACCTTTGCCTCATGATATAATCAGTACATTTTTCTAGAATATGGAAGAACCAGTAGAGAAGTTGCATTAGAAGTTGCAATAGGCACAATTAGAAAAAGTATTATAGCCAACGGACATACCACTGAACAGTATTATAAGCTTTTTGAATTAATGATGCAATCCATAACTAGATTCAATATACTCAGTTGTTTAAAGAGAATGTAAGACAAAATGTTTTATGCATTTGTCATGGAAAATAATTACCTGCTCCACTTTTTTTCCCTGCAAGCTGGCTGTCTCCAAGTTGAATAGGGGAATATTATAGGAGTGTTTTATGGATTCTATAACTACGTATTCACAATTTCCATTGGTTGGTCCAAAAATAGTGTTTTATTTCTCACTTGACTGATTCTTTCCAACAGCCAATTAATTGACAAGGAAGCTTAACTCCTTCAAAGGCTTGTTTTACAAGGATTCTAAATAATACTTCCTCCAAAATATAACCAAGGTTTTAGTTATCCTTCTGTAGGATTAAAGAGATGTGGCAGAGAAAGCTTCCTGTTCCCAGGAGGGATCTAGTGTTCTGTCAGAGGAACCTTGTGAAGCATCTGGATCACTGGGAAATTTTCCAAAGGACACCTTTAAAGGTGCATCCTTATAAGCCTCTAAAGAGCTCTGGTTACATATGTCTTGATGGAGAACGTCGCAATTGCCTTTTTTTTTTCAACCTCAATGCTGCATTGGGATAATTATAACAAAGAAGGGAGGAAAACTATACAAACTACTCTTCTCTTCTCTCTTTTTTTTTCCATCTGTAGGCAAGAACAATAGAGAAATCCTCTCCCTTGAAAGACTAGTTGGTTTTCTTGGTATAAACCTAACTTTGTAGTATAATTACTCCTAGCATAAATGAAAAAAATGCTACATATATCCATAGAATATGTATCACAAACAAAGGAAGTTACAGAGAAGATAGATAGTAGGATAACCTTTATATAACATGATAACAATAACATCTATTATTTAGTTTATTATAACATGTATTATATTTAATATAGCATGTATTTAGTATAACATGTAAATACTGCATAATTATATACATACGCTGTAAAAATATAAACACAGCTATGGAAATGATCAAATAACTTCTGGTAAGTAGTCAGCTGTACCACTGAGAGAAGGGAATATAAGAGAATTAGGGGACATGGCTTTTATCTGTAATGTTGTATTTCCTATGTTTAGTATTAAGTAAATAGATTTTTAAAATATTGTTTTCATAACTTTTTCATGTATATATCTCCATATTAAAAGCTCCAAAGTGAGTTGTTAAAAATTGTGGACTATTGAAAAACAGAGATATAACTTTAAGTCTTGGTTCTCCTTTGTAATATCTGTGTTTTTTTTGAGATAGTTACTTAACTAAAAATCATCTTCGTTCTTAAAATGGGAATATAACGGTATCTACCTTGGAGGGCTGTTTTATGATTAAGTGAATTAATGCATTTATAGTGTTTATACTACTTGACAGGCTACATTTAATACATATTATGTATATGCTTATATATAATGTACAGGTCATCTCATATGCTTGTATATAATATAGTTATGCCTTTTAAAACTTAGCAGCCATATGATCATGGCTAAGTCATTTAAACCTTCTGAGAATTCTACTTTTCATAGTTTAAAATGGAAATAATTAGATGACCTATGGTGTCTTTATCACAGGACCCCTAAGAGTATTAAATGTGATAGTGTGTAAAAAACACTTTCAAACATTTGAAGTCATTATAAAAAAACTTCAAGTGTCTTTTAAAAAATTAAAATATTTTTTACTGAGATCACCATTTATTAACTAACAGATTTTTAACTCTCAATTTTATTGACAATCTAATACTGTACTAGCTGAATTCTATGATTACAGTAATAATTTTTAAAATGTTATTTCTACCACCATGCCCTCATATCCTCTTAGGTTACCCAGTATAGTGAAAGAGACCAACCAAAGAAAAATAAAATGAAGTGAGAGAGGAAAATATGTTCCAAGGCTTTGTAGTGAGAGGAATAAGATGAACAATGGGGACTTAAAGCCACCCTGCTGTGGAGAACTGGGAAGGGGATGCCGTGGTGATAGGATGGGGAAGCAGGAATGGACAGATGATGGACTTCATAGATCATGTTAAGGATTTTGGTCCAAGAAGTCACTGAAGGACATTAAGCATAAGGTTGTAAGACCAAATCTGTTTTACTACATTATTCTAATGGCTGCACAATTATTATATTAGAAATGGGGAAGAAAAGAAGAAGGTAAACCAGTCAGGAAGAGTTGTTACTGGTATCACAAGCGATTCTAGTAGTTTGTAATAGGGTGGAGGTGGAGTGGTGATGGAGAAGAATACTCAGATTGGGGATTGAAGAAGGGACGATGGATTCGATTTGGGCTGGGAGAAGATAAGGAAGGAAGAAAAGTTGCCTGCTTCATTGAGTGTTACTAAAGATCCCAGCCTTCAGACACAAGAGTGAATTGAAGGCCTTCAATGCATTTATAATGTTTAGCACACTGCTTCACGTGCTACATTTAATACATATTATGAATATGCTTATGCATAATGTACAGGTTATCTTGTCTAGTCTTTTAAAGAGCAGCACCTTATTGAAAAGGAGACATTAATCCATTCATTCAAAATATTTATTGAACTCTTACAAAAGCAGAGTACTGGCCATATAACGGTGAACACTAGTGACAGATGTAGTCCCTGCTCTTACAGTACTTGCAAACCAATAACAGAGAACATAAATAAGCAAATAACTAGATAAAATAATCATAAATTATGAGAACCCTGGATCAGTTTCCTGTGACTGCCATGATAAAGGACCAAAAACGTGGTAACTTAAACAACAGAAATGTATTCTTTCATCGTTCCAAAGGCAATACATTTAAGATCAGTATCACTGGGATGGAATCAAGATGTTAGCAAGGCTGCACACGTGGGAGGCCTGAGGAGAGACCTTGCCTCTTCCAGCCTCTGATGCCTGCTAGCATTCCTTGGTTTGTGGCTGTACCGCTCTAATTCCTGTCCCCCTGGTCACATTGACCCTCCTCTTTGGTGAAATTTCCCTCAGTCTCTCTGTTATAGGGACACATGTGATTGTATTTAGGGCCAATCTGGATAATTCAGGCTCATTTCTCCATCTCAAGATCCTTAATCAGGTTTGAAAAATTCCTTTTTTACTATATAAGGCAACATTCACAGGTTTCAGGGATTAAAACCTAGATATCCTTTTGGGTGTGATTTGCATAATTTGCATGCCTTATGTAGGAAATGCACAGAGAACTATGATGGGGAATGTTGATGAGCATTTACCTGATGGCTAGAAAGTAAGGACAAGAAAGACTGGAATTAGCCAAACTGAAGAGAAATATCTTCTCATTTAGAGACTTGCAGGTGTCCAGATTATATTCTAAATGCACTGGGAACTCATCCAAGGTATTAAATCAGAAAGACAATACAATTTGGTTTACATGCTTAAAGATGATTTTAGCTAATATAAAGGAAATTGGCAGGAGATGAATGGCAGTGAAAGCAGGGCAATGTGTGTAGTGTCTACTGTGGACACAAGGGCAGCATGGTGCGGGGAACAGGGAGGTGGCAATGGAGATGCTGCATCATGAATAGAGCTGACACTTGTTAGAGATAAAATAATCAGGATGCAAATGGATTGGATATGGAGGTTGAGGGGGACAAAGACAAATAAAGGATGCCACTTATATCGGTAGCCTTGGCAATTAAATAGCTGAGATGTTACTTACTGATACGAGAAAGGGAGATGCAGGAAGAAATGAGATCTGCCTTGGGAATATAAAGCTTGAGAAGACCGTAAGGTTTCCCAGTGGAGCTGTCAAGTGGGCACTTGGATGAAGACTTCTGGAGCTCAGAGAGGATGTATGTGTCAAAAACATAAATAAGGGAGTATATCATAGAGGTAATGATGAAAGGATTGAAGATAATCATTACTGAGTGTTATATGAAGGAAGGTGAAAGGAATACAAGGCAAACCCCCAAGGAACACTAATATTTAAGTTTAGGTAATGAATGAAAATCAAAAAAGAAAGTTAGAAGAGGTGACCCATAACCGAGGAGGAAAATACCCAGAAGAGGATATTGTCACAGAAGTCAAGAGAGGAGACTGTTTCGTAAAAGAGTGAAGACATATATTGTTCTTTGTATTTGGCAACATGGAGGTCACTGTTGATTTTGACAGGAACAGTTTCAGTGGAATGATGGAACTAAAGCCAGACTGGACTGACGATTTAATGGGAAAAACAAAAGGGTGAGTATAACAGGAAATGGATATAACATACAGGGAATTTTCTGGAATTTTTTCCTGTGGTGGGGAGAAGAAAACAGACAGATATTTTAATTTTAAAGGAAGATACCATTAGAGTGTGTTTGTATATTTTCTGAAAAGGGAGACTACATTAGAGGGGAAGAGATGTGTTGAGAGGGGGGAAGTACTTTAGTCATGGTAACTCTGCATCCTTGATAAAAGGAGTATCCTAATTTTTGGTAGCCCCATCAGCTTTCCTCTGCTCTAATTTTCCCATTTGTTCTAACTCTGTCTTGGGAAGGAGACACAACTCTTTTAACATTAATCAGGATGTCCACATCTGTTTGAGAGGCTACGCCCTACTTGGTGGCTTTCTCAGCAGAAGCTTATTGCTCTGCTCTTTCCTCTTGAAAAGTTCTGGGGTTCCTTTTATGAATTAAGAGGAATATTCTTAACATCAGTGTTGGTTTTATTCCCATGCATTATATGTATTTCTAGCAATGATTTGGTACAATCATTTTCCTGGGGAGGTGTGTTTGGGAGGGCAGTAATAGTTATCAAATAGTCTTAAATGCTTTTAGAATAGGAGTGGTCTAAGACACCACACCTCTCCTCCCCACACTCCCAATAATATAATACTCCATGCTTTACTATACATATAATTGGACTGTTATCCTAAAATAGATATACAGAAAGGGGTTTGGCTGGAGAAAAGCTTCAGAGCATTGAGAACTTCATCCTCCAACTCCTAGCTTTCACCACTTTGTTCTCCTGCCTTACAAAAAAAATCAGAGGTTGAGTATCAGCCCAGTTACTTACTGCTCTCAGACACCGTGGTCTCTAGCTTCCTCACCTTCTGTGTAAAGATGAAATTACATATGTGCCTAGAGCATTTTATATAGCTATTATGAGTAGAGAACATTGAGGACAACATGGACATTGTGGCTTTCCTCCTTGAAAAATAGGATACATGCTTTCAAACAGGGGCATTGCTGTTGAGAAGTAAGAATTTGCTGAAGGAGGAAGGTTAGCAGAGGAGGGAGTTCCCTCTTCTCTGTCCGTCCCTTCCTAGGATTTGAATTTGCACAGCACTGTGATCAGAGGACAGGATAGAATTTGTAAGTATCAACTCCTGTGCTCCTGGTGTTTATCTTGAATGTTCATGTCAGAAAATCTAGTAGTCACTTCCCCATGAGTAGGAGGCCATGTTTTCTAAGGGGTCAGGAAGGGTGAAGGTCAGGGTAATATTTTACTGACGTGATTGGGAAAAAAAACCCTGAGGTTTATGCCGTGTTTCCAAATATCTCACCAAAAAAAAGAAAAGAGAAGAAAAATACAAAGAAAATCCTTACTTGATTCTGAAAGTTGAAACATGTAATAGGGCAAAAGTTCATTGCTGCAGCTACAGGGCAAAAATCAGGCTTCATAGTGATGTTTGTGAGGCTGTGACATGACAGTGCCCCAGAGGTGCCTGATTAAGAGAAGCAGTTAGGAGCTGACTGCCCCATAGGGAAAAACTTTGACCCATGTGCACGCTGAAGTGCTTTGGAAACATTTCTAATCTTGGGTGAGCTTGGCAACTCAGCAATCCCTAGTGATAAAAAACAATAACCCCTAGGAGAGTACTAATGCCAAACTTAACTGCCTCTCTCCCCAGACCTAATCACAAGTGAATCATCATTTACATTTTAGATATTTATATTTCAAAGTATAATTTTATCTTAGGATGTTAGGATGTTTCTTTATAACTTGTTCCTGCAATGAATGGCATAATCATTTATCTCAGCAGTATGACATTAATATTGGTCTAGAATATTCTGAATTCTCCCAGGATGCTCTTAATTAGTTGTTGTCTTAACTTCTGGGTGGCAAGAGAGGGTGAGCAATGTTTAGAATCATAATAAATATGGGAGGCTGGGCTGAAAAGAAAGGAATGACTTTCCTTGGTTGAAGAGCGTCCTGAAATGCAATACTGACATTCAATAGAAAGGGCTACAAACTCTGCTTGTAAGCAGAGACATAATGTCACTTTCCGCCTACTAAATGGTAAAACTGAAAGCCCATAGTTTTTCCAGAACCCCTCAAAGGAGAATTTGAGTCATCCAAGACAATACCAATTTTTAAACATAGCTCTGAAGCCACCTCCCATGTACTCAGAGCCCAGTAAGCTGGGTTGCCTATTCTTCAAGTTCTCTAGTGTGACCTTCCTTGTTCTACTTTTTGCTGCTCAGCAACTTTTTGGGAGGAAGACAAGATGAGCAGAACAGAGGAGACGACATGGCAGAGAGAAGACATAACAACCAGGAACATGGCCCCTAATTGCTCTACTTCAAGAGTGTGTTTGTTGTTGGCCTTTCATTCCCAAAGAGAGTTTTTCAGAGCCTCATCAGATTCCAGTTTCCAACTGTGGTTTCATGTAGAAAGTAACCTGTCAAAAGTTGTGGAGTAAATGTAAGTGAAATGGAGCAGATACTGGAACCTGCCAGGAAAGCAGAGGCTGCACTTCATTACATGACCAGATTCTGACAAGGAGAAGCCAGGAGGCTAGGAATCTGGCTGCCACGGTGACTTGGCAACTGGATTTTAGGTCATGCAACAGGATACCAGAGGTCAGGGCAGACTGCATTTCACTGGAGCCCCAGGCCAATTGAAGTCATATTGAAATTTGTGTAGGAAAGGCAAAATCAGATCAGCTGCTCCAACAACCAGCTACTCCTTCAACCAGAGAAATACTGCAGTATTCCCTGAGACGACTTCTCCTGTGTTACTCGAGGCCAGGGAGCACCTAGAGGGCCCTAAACAATGTCATAATTCATGGAAGGCCCTAAACAATTCCATAATTCATGGAGGGCGTATACAGCCCACAAGACTGAAAGCACTTTTTGACATTCAGGAGCCAATTCTCTCAGTCAGTTCACCTCCTGACTTCTGTATCCTTAAGTCATGACTAAGGGCTTGCTCTCCTTTTTTGGTATTTACACCTTTCAAAAAGTGACTCTTACTTTTTTATTTTCAGGCACTCTCATGTCCCAGACAAAGCCACTGATGAGTGAACAAATGTTTCCTAAATTGTGTTAAGTCTCTGTTTTAGATACTGAGCATCGAACACAGAAGTTGGAGGACATAGGCTTTCCCCACAAGGGCATGTACACTGTGCTCTGGTCCATGTAGGTCACTGTGTAGCCTCCAGATGTTAAAATATAAGATAGTTGAGAAAAAAATATCAAAGAAGAGACTAGTGTGGCCATAGTTACAGAAGCTCAGATTATTGAATTGACAGAGCAAATCAATGTTTACTCATTGAGTTGCAATAGGGATTTTTTTTAACCACTGAATTGATCACATTTCAGTTGAACATGCAAAGATATAATGACTTTAATTCTTCCTCCTTCTTATAGTGGGGTAAGAACTGGAAGAGAAAAATCAGCTGTTAAATGGTTATTTAGCTACCACAAATTCTATCGACTAGTTTCTTGGGGGTGGGAGTTATGGGGGAGAGTGGGCTACGAGACTGAATTAACTAAACCTATGAGGTCTTTGGCATGTAAATTATGCTTTGCTTTATAACTGTTATGAAAGCCATCTTATTTGTGAAGTTTTAAGTACCTTGTATCCTGGAGTAGTATATTCTCATCTTAATGGATAGCAGTGCTTCTAGCGTATTGCTTACAACAAAAAGGTCAATCTATAAATATTGGTAAAAAAGGTCTCTGAGTCTTTGAGCATACTGTTACTGTTTCTCTTCTTGAAGATTTCTCCCTGCACCCCTGCTGCCTTATTTCTGACACTTCTGCTGGGTTAACTTATAACTGTTTTTCCCTACAAGGGCATTTACAGTGTGCTCTAGTCCATGTAGGTCACTGTCTAGCCTCCAGATGTGACAACATAAGATAGTTGAGAAAAAAAATATCAAAGAAGAGAATAGTGTGGCCATAGTGTGAGATAGTGTAGTCTGTCAGGTTCTAGCCCAAACTGAGATCCAAGGGGAATCGGTGGGCAGGTGGCAGGCAGCTGGAAAAACACTCAAGGAATTGTAGACAGTTTCAACATGGCTTTATTCTCTCTCTGGGCACAAGCCTGGGCTCAAGCCATATGTATAGCATTAGAAGGGTAATTATACCTTTTACAGACAATAGTGGCTCTGAGCAAAGCACAAGCTCACGTGAGTGGTTACCTAACGTACCTCATGTGGTGTGGTTATATAATGTGTGGGGTTGTGTGCCTGTGCTCCAAACCTGCTGAGTCATGCTGTGCTGGAAGGCTGCCTCAGCCTACCCCTGACTAAAGTGCAGCCATTTCCCTTACACTGTCCTGCAATTTCAGGTGGATGTCACCTCCTCTTGAAGCCTCACCTTCCTTTCAATGTTTTGGCTGTTGGGCTCTCATAGCATCCTCTTATCTTCCTTGGTAAGACACTCACATCACTGAATTGCCTGTGTTCCCCTACTGCATCATAAACTTGAGGGCAAGAACTAGGTCTTGAGTTCACATGCCTAACACCATGCCTAACCCAGAGTGAAAAATTCAACAGAAATTTGCTATTTTAACAGATGAATGCCTACAGAAGGGAATGAATTGAGGTGGGTATCGTGGAGTCACAGATGAAATTGTTTTGGCTATGCTGTGATCTTTTTTCCATCCCTCAAATTGGTTCCTTTGTTTTGGCTGTGAGGCTCCTCTCATCTACATCCACCTGGGAGGTCTCATTTGAGTGATTTGCAAGAATGAGGTGTCATCCATCAGGGTGTTTATTGAACTATCTTCTCCCACTGTTCTGGCTGTTGCTTCACTGAAGTGGAAGACTGGGCAGGTTACAACTCACCACAGTCTTCCCACTGTGACTCTCTTTCATTTCATGCCAATTGACAAATGTGTATTGACTTTTCTCAGTGCACAGTCACTGCTGCACTTGGCTTAACAAAAATCTTTACAACCACCCTCTGGTTGGATGTCTACTGTTTCCCCAAGTTACATGTGAGGAACTGAGTTATATAACTTGCAGGAGGTCAGGCCAGGCTAGTGACACAGATCATTTTTTAACTAGATGGTTTATAGGCTCTGGCAGGCTTTTGTTCCTCCAGCTGCCTTGGAGGTCTCAGTTCATTATCTCCTGTCAGTAAGGAGTGAAGGAGGGAAAATGTCTCCTAAGTTTGGGGTTCTATCACTTTCTTGGAAAATAAATACCAGCTCACCATAATCCCTCACTTATTAGCCAAGTCAGCTTGCTAAGTGACTTAGAATACTTTTGGAAACAGCCGTGACATTAATAGTGGTCATGAACAGGAGAACATGGGATTATTCACAATATCAGCTCTGATTTCCTTTTATTTGCTCTCAACCACCACTCCCATGCCCATCTCCCAAAAGGCATGGCAATCTCTTGAAGACTTTTTGGAAATTACAATGCTCTTTTCTCGGAAATATCTTGAATTCAACTTTTTCTTCTGCTAGGCTTTACACTTGACCCAAATAGACACCTTGCCTAATAGAGCTCCTTCTCCATCTTCTCTCCAAAATTCCTGAATTTCCTCCAACTGGGGGAAAAGCCCTTCTTAAGCAATTAGTAATGAGTTTTGAACCACCAATTACCAGAGAGAAGAAGCCAATGGAATCAACTGGACTTTGCTATAGTCTGAATGTTTGTGTGCTCCCAGAATTCCTATGTTGAAACCTAATACCCATTGTGAGGGTGTCTGGAGGTGGGGTCTTTGTGGATGACTAGATCATGAGAACTCCATCCTCATTGATGGAATTAGTGCCCTTCCTTCAGTGAGATGACCATCTATGAGGAAGCAGGCCATCAGACAGCAGGCCTCCTGGTGCCTTCATCATGGCCTTCCCGGCCTCCAAAAATGTGAGAAATAAATTTCTGTTGTTAATAAGCCTCCCTGTTTATGGTAGTTTGTTATAGCATGCCAAATGGACTAAGAAAGATATATATTAAATCTTTCCCTGAGGTTAGGGTTTTATAGTGGACAGTGAACCTAGAAGCAAGCCCTGGTTATTCTTCAGGGTAGGTATATAGAGAAAACAAAACCTTTTCTCTTACTATTCTCTCACAATAGTTCTGGTCACCGAGACGTATATGGAGTTTTTTATACACTAGCCAATTCTCCAACACAAACTGGATATCCTAGAATTAAATTCAATTCTGACCTTATCTACCTGGCGTTAACATCAGATCCCTCAAATTAAAGGCTTAGTCCTGTAAGATTGCCACTCACTTCAGATGCCAGTCACAAGCGCAGGCCTCCAGTATTTCTGACCAATCAATTGTAAATTAAAAGTTCCCATGACCCCTTCTTGAGGTTGATCATAGCTCACAGAACTTGGGAAATGCTTTACTTATGTTTACCTGTTTGTTTTTGTTTCAATAAAATAACTCAGGAATAGCCAAATGGAAGCAATGGACAGGGCAAGGTATGGGGAAAAGGGTTTAGATCTTCTATGTCCTTTCCTGCATTCTCCCTCCTAGCACCTCCATGAATTCAGCAACCTGGAAGCTCTCTAAACTCCATACTTTTGGGATTTTGATGGAGGTTTTATCACATAGGCATGCTTGCCTATTAACTCAATTTCCAACTCCCATTTCCTCCTTGAGGATGGGAGTAGGGTTGGAAGTTCCAAGCTTATATTATGAATTGATCTTTTGAGTGAGCAGCCCCGATCAGGAGCCCACCAAAGTGTTGCCTCATTAGAACAAAAGATGCTTCTATTACCTGTGAAATTTTAAGGGATTTAGGAGCTTTGTGTTCAAGGCTCCTATCACTCAGGAAATTAATGAGGTCTTAGAAACTCTATGTCAGAAACTGGGGTCAAAGACAACATAATAGAACAAAACATTGTCCTGATACTCCTATGTATAATGGTTTTAGGAGCTCTGTCTCGGAAAACTGGGGAGAGACCAAATACACATTGTTTATTATGTTATAACAGGCAGGAAGGGAATAAAACCAGTGGCTAGGCTACCCAAAGAGATTGTCAGCTTTAAGGTGTGCACACAGACAGGTTTATCAAAATAGTATTTACCCCTGGATATTCTTTGTCTTTTGAACATACCCATGAAGATCGAGGTTATGGGAATTCTCACATTTGTTTTGAAGGACCACGTTGATACAGTGGGAACAATAGCACATGTGGCTAGTCAACAGTACATAGGCAACTATAGCCAAAGGCTTCTCACTTTGAGATTATATAGCAACAGAAGAAGCAAAAGGCAGGAAACACATACAGTGTTTATTTAGTTGTTTGTGATACATACTGAGTATATTTTAGCTGCAGGAGGTATTCTTTAGCCACTGAAGAGGGCTTCTCCAGGGAAATAGTCTTTTCCTATTGATCTTTGTCACCCAGAACCTAACACTGTACCTGGTGTTTATTATATGCTTACTTACTAACGATTTGCCCATTTGAGGTTCACATTTATTTAAATTAAATAAAAAAACTATTTTTTAAATAAAATAAACAACCTATTTTTTAATTTAATTTAAATAATTGTGAACCTCAAATGGGCAAATAGTTAGCAAGCATATAATAGGTTTTTATTTAATTTAAATTGAACTTTTAAAATGTTCACATTGAATTTAGAAAATGTAATGGTATTTTTTGGTGTCTCTTAGAATGATCTTGCTTTTTTATTTGGAGCAGCTCTCTTATCTGTGAGAGGTTCTCTTTTCCTCAAGAAAATCAATTAAATAATGTATGTGAAATGATTGGAATGCCTCCAAAGATAAATGCCATAGTTAAGCTATTACCACTACCGTAGTCCATTTTGTGCTGCTATAACAGAATATATAAAGCTGAGCAAATTATTTTTTTAAAAAAGATGTTTATTTGGCTCATGATTTTGTGGCAGGAAGGCTCAAGATTGGAAAGCTGCACCTGATAAGGGTCTCAGGCTGGTTCCACTTATGGTGAAAAGTAGAATGGGAGCTGGTGTGACAAGATCACTTGACAAAAGAAGACACAAGAGAGAACAACTGAGAAAGCCAGACTCTTTTTAACAACCCCATCTCATGAGAACGAATTCATTCCTGAAAGAGCAAGAACTCCCTTACCCCCAGGGAAGTCATTAATCTATTCAGGAGGCATCTGCCCCCATGACCCAACACCTCCCACTAAGCCCCACCTGCCAACACTGCAATGTTGGGAATCAAATTTCCACATAAGTTTTGGTGGGGACGAACCACATCCAGCCATAACAGACACTATCATGATTCTTATTATTTTATAAAGAATGATAACAGAGTATTTTTCTTCATGAATTGTGACTGCGTATCTTGGTATATCCAAGATGGTACCGTTTATGCCTGTTGCTCTGCAATAATTATTAATCACATTCACCTTTTACTCTCAGAAGTGCCCCACGTTGGACAATAAATTATATAGTCACTCGACATTTTACAGTCAGGAGACTAGTTATAGTCCAGCCTGCCTGCCTGTGACCTCAGTCTAGCTATTTACCAATCCTATGGTCTCAGAGAGGTGAGAAACATCATTTTAGACAAAGCAGTCTCCCATTCTTTCACCCAAGGATGTGTTATCATATTATCCCTTTTCATTTTCCTTCCCTCGGTCACTTGCAATCATATCTCCATTTTATCATTTTTACAGCTCTATCAGTACATGAAATTTTATTATTTTCCTGCGTATTTCCTGTTTTTTTGCTCATTTCTTGCCTCTCCCTCCCACATAAATTAAGTCATCAAGCAAAAAATTTCTCCTGTTTACACACTTATAATCCTAACATTTAGAATGGCACCTAGTACATACTAGACATGCAATAAAAAATTTTGTGGATTGCTTAACTAAAGTCAAAATATGCATTTTTAATGGCTAAGGATAGTAGATAATATTAGATTATATAGAAATAAGGTTGGTATACACTTAAATTGAAATAGTCTTATACTTCATTGTGGTCCAACTGAGTGAGAACAAATCAAGTGATTGACATTTAGCTTAGCCAAGTTATGGAAGAAAATTTTCCAGAAGTAAAAATAAGAAACTAAAACTAGACTAATAATTACTTTATGTTCTACAGAAACAGTTCATCTTCCTTTCTCTCATGTGGATATGGGCTTGATTTCTTCTTGATGTTTTGCCATAATGGGAAGCACTCTGTTTCAAGTAGACTATTTTTCCCTGAGGGGTGTCTTTAAATGTGGTAAATACCATCAAATGAAGGTCAGTTTATGTTCCATCTGAGCTGCTAATTAAATAAGTTTGCTCTCTTTTCAGAGACCTGCCATTGTTACCAGTAGCTGGCAGGAAAGATCAGTATTGAATTTTCTTTCATAGGTGAGAATAGTTAAGGACAAAGGAGAGATGATACGCTTCCAAATCAAAGTCACTTAGAAGTATTTCCTCTTAGAAAGGTAGATTTTATAGCATTGACCAATATTGAACTAATGAAAAAAAGTTAGAAGATATTAACTTGGATAAGCTGTAGTATAGCTGAATCCCTGTGGTGAATATTGTTATTATGGTGGTTGTTTTTTTTTAAATCACAGGTTAAATTTTTGTTTCCTCATGGTGGCGCACATACACGATTTGGATAGTTTACTCTAAAATGCTATGGGAAGCACTGGTTGGTATGTTACTCAAATGTTATGTGGCAAAATTGGGTAAAACCTAAGGAAATAGTCTGAGTTTTAAAATATCACATATTTATTATTATTTTTTGTTGTCTTCTCTATAATTTCTAAGTCCAGGTCTTGCCAACCTTTAAGTAGGAAATGATGTCACATTTCCATTTATTGCCAAATTATGACACCCAGCTCAAGTAGGAAATTAGCACTCCTTTGGTGTTCTCTATTTCTTGGAGTATCCGAGAGAATACTTCTCTTACATTCATGAGACAATCTTTTAACTGTAACAATGTTGGTGACTGCTCTGTTTTTCCTTTCCTGATCTAGTAATTACCACTTACCCCATAGTCTCTAAAAAGCACCTGGTAAAAGCCCATTATTTTTGCGAGAAATTCATTATTTAAGCCTATGGTAGACTTGATTTATTAGTGCTCCTCACTCACAATTGAATCGCACTTCCTGGTGTTTGTGTTCTTGTTTACTTGTTTAACCCCTTCCATGTCGATTCTGGTCTTAACCATGTGACTTGCTTTGGGCAAATGGATATCAGCAAACACGATTCAGGAGGAGGCACAAAAGTGCTCGTATATCGCGTCTTGTTCTATCAGAGCATTATGTTTTGGAAATCAGTTGTCATGAAACAACACGTACAAGTTTGTGACTGCTATGCTGTAAGGAACACGGGGAAACAGAGATAAGCCAGGATTTCTGACTGACAGAATGGTAAAGAAATAATATGTCTGCTTTTTAAAGCCACTAAATTTTGGGGAGTAGTTTTTTAGCCAGCTCTAGTAGACAACCTCAGGGTTCCAGAATGGAGCTGGACCTGTATAGAGAGAGGTAAAGTGGCTTCTTTCTAAAAGTTACCAGAGCAGACTTTCTTCTCTTTGTGTGATTCACTCTTTCATCAGTTTCATTTCTTTCCTAACTACATAGGGTGTTAAAAGAGAGTGTGGAAATGGGGAAACAGATGGTGTTACCCTTTCTTTACCCACATTACTTTAATATAGACCCTGACCTGCATTTAAACTTTATCTTCTCCAATTCCCTGGCCAAATTACCTGGCCAAAAAAATTAGACCATCCTCCCACCACTTTTTGCATATTAAAGGCAGCAAAGAAATGATGGAGGTGGTAGGTAGGTCTGTGGATACCATTTGACTAAACTGACAGAATGAAAGCCTCAGTAACCTGATAAAATGTTTTATTAAAATTGCAATCACATTTTCAGTTTTTAAGAAACTTCCATACTATTCTCCATAGTGGTTTTACTCATTTACATTCCCACCAATCGTGTATGAGGATTGCCCTATTTCCACATCCTTGCCAGCATTCATTATTGCCTATTTTTAAATAAAAGCCATTTTAACTATGGTGGGATTATATCTCATTGTAGTTTTGATTTACATTTCTTAAAATTTGAGCATTTCTAGTGATGTTGAACATTTTTTCATATGCCTTTTGGCCACTTGTATGTCTTCTTTTGAGAAATGTCTATTCAGACCATTTGCCACTTTTTAATCAGATTTTTTTCTCTATTGAGTTGTTTGAACTCCTTATATATTCTGGTCATGAATTCCTTGTCAGATGAGTAGTTTGCAGATATTTTCTCCCATTCTGTGGCTTTTCTCTTCATTTCATTGATTGTTTCTTTCTGCAGAAGCTTTTTAGCTTCATGTGATCCAATTTGTCTATTTTTGCTTCAGTTGCCTGGGCTCTTAAGGACTTACTCAAGAAATCTTTGTCCAGATCAATGTCCTGGATGTCCCTAATGTTTTCTTGTAATAGTTTCAGACCCTAGATTAAAGTCTTTAATGAAATTTAACTTTATTTTTGTGTATGGTAAGAGGTGGAGTCTAGTTTCATTCTTCTGCATATGGGTATCTAGTTTTCCCAGTACCGTTTATTGAAGAAACAATCCTTTCCCCAAAGTGTTTGTTTGGTACTTCTGTTGAAAATAAGTTAACTTTAAATGCGTGGTGTTATGTCTGGAGTTATTCTGTTCCATTGGTCTAAGTATCTATTTTTATGTCAGTACCACAGTGTTTCAGTTACTGTAGCTTTGCAGTATAATTTGAAGTCCAGAAATGTGATTCCTCTAATTTTGTTCTCTTAGTTCAGGATGACTTTGGCTATTCTGGTCTTTTGTGGTTTTAAAAGAAAGAAAATTAATATATTGAAAAGATATCCATACTCCTATGTTAATGGCAGCACTATTTACAGTAGCCAAGATATAGAATCAACCTGAGTGTCCATCAATGGATGAATGAATAAAGAAAATGTGGTGTATGTACACAGCAGAATATTATTCAGCCATAAAAGAATAAACCCTGTCATTTGTAACAACATGGGTGGAATCGGAAGACATTAAGTGAAATAAACCAGCCCAGAAAGACAGCTATCACATGTTCTCACTCATACATGAGAGCTAAAATAATATTTTTTAAAATTCATGGAGGTAGAGAGTAGAATGATGGTTACTAGAGACTAGAAAAGATAGCAGGGAGAGGGGGCTGAAGTGGTAACAGTTAGTGGGTGCAAAAATACAGTTCGATAAAATGAATAGGATCTAGTATTTGGTAGCACAATTGGGTGATTATAGTTAACAATAATTTATTGCTTATTTAAAAATAATGAAAAGAGTGAAATTGGAATGTTTCTAACACAAAGAAATGATAAATGCTTGAGGTGATGGATACTCTAATTACCCTGATTTGATCACTACACATTGTATGCCTGTATGAAAACATCACACGTACCCCATAAATATATACAACTATTATGTACTCATAATAATTAAAAATAAAAGTTAAAAAAATAAATCACAATTACTGGTCATTTTATAATGGTCCTATTGCTCATTTTATAATAGTCCTATTGTGAAGATAAAAGAGAATTTTATTTTAACAAGTACATGCTGCATGTCTTACTAGGGGAATAAACTTTCCCTCTATACTAATTCCTCAGTTAAACTAAATGTGGGTGGAAGCAGAGGATCACTTTTTCTGTTTCTTAATATTTCCACCTAGAAAGGATTCCACTTAATACCATGCTCTGGATACCTTGACTCTGAGTGTGAAGGCACCTTGAGGACTTAGAAACTATATTAGACAGAAAACTCACTTGCAGGGGCTTGAAATTTAACTGAAGCAAAAATGGAGAGATTCTTATCTCACATAATGGTCAAGCTCAGGAATAGATCTGATGTTAAGGATAAGGTGATCTAGAAGCTCAAAAAAGGTCATCTGCATCAGGAACTTACAGCTTTCTCTCTCTCTCTACGTGGTATCGCCCACACTTCCTCGTCAGCTTTGAGCTTACCTTCTGCCATATTAATGTCCCAGAGAATAAAGGGCATTCAGTTTCAATAATTTAAGCAAAAGTCTCAGGTGTGACTTCCATTGACTTTAATTAGGTCACATGCTCATCGTTGAACCAGTCACTGTGGCCAAAGTGTTTGCACAGGCCAGAGCCTCATATCCATTCCTGGAATCTCACCTGAATCACTGAGATGGGAACATTTTTACAATAAACCAAAACAGATCTTAATCAGGCAGAAAAGATAGATGTCTGCTGTGGACAAAAAAAAAAAAAGGTTCATGATGCCAAATTCTAGTTCATTGTTCAAAATTCCAATTATAGGACATCCTGAAGAAAATTTATCTTTTTCATTGTAACTCCACGACTCTTTGGCTGATGAAGAGGACCCAGAGGAAAGGCATGTTGGAATGCGATGCAATGCCGTTCAGTGGTGTTAGCCACCAAGAATTCCACTGTATTCACTGCTGCATTTGGATTTCCAGGTGGCTTCTGCAGCCAAAACGGCCCCCTTCCATCTTTGCTGGCCAGGGTTCTGACTCTTTGCTTCTTAGACATTGATCTGGCCAAGATAACTGCTGTATCTCTCACAGATTCTTTCAGGGATTGGGTCGTATTTTATGGATATGGGATTTGTATCTCTGTATAATACAGGAGTTCCCCAATGAGAAAGTCCAGGCCCTGGGCTTTGTATTATTCCATTGTTCTCTTGGTTTCAATCCCTGATTCCAAGCTGGCTTCATTCAAGGCTGTGACAATTTTCTTTGAGACCCAAATTAGGCTGGGACATGAAATAATCAGCTGGCAGGCTTCTCTCCTCCAGAATGCAGTCCACCTGGCTGCCACACAGCAAATAATGCCACAATCTGGTTGAACTGAGAGGCTGAATTTACCCAGAAAGAATCCCAAGCCTTTGTAATGGTTCTCTCTAAAGTCTAGGGTTCTGGTACACAACCTGAGATTATTAATGAAAAAATATAAATTGATTATGTAAATCTGTGTTTGACAGATTAGAAGAATGAGTTTGTGTGGTGGAAACCTTTTGCTTTTGTTAGTCCAGAAACCAGTACCTTTGCTTTTGAGACTTAGAATAATGACACTTAGAATTTCCTTTTAACCACTGCCTGTCTCTCACTTTTAGTCTATTTAATGTAAGATGTATCTATGCCCCACTTCGGAGATGAGCACCTTAACCACAACCAACCTTAGAAATATATTCTGTTTTCTTAACATGCTAGCTGGTTCAGAGTTGGACACATGATCCAATTTGTACTAATGGGAGGACTTTTCCATAATTGTTAGAAGAGTCAATGCACTCTTACTGCTGCTTAAGGAGCGAGGAAGATGAAACCCATGAGTTAATTTAGAGAGCCACAATTTTGGAGAAGATATGACCAAGGGTGGTATCAATATGAAGGAGGGCAGAATTTAAAAAATGGAAAGAGAGAGACCTCATTCTGTTTTTTGTGTTCTTTTGTTTTGGGTTTTTTTTTGTTTTTTTTTTCCCCCCCACAATGTCTCACTCTGTTGCCCAGGATGGAGTCAGTGGCAAGATCTCAGCTCACTGCAGTCTCTGCCTCCCGGGTTCAAGTGATTCTCAGTGCTGCGGCATCCTGTGTAGCTGGGATTACAGGTGTATGCCACCACTCCTAGCTAATTTTTGTATTTTTAGTAGAGATGGGGTTTTGCCGTGTTAGCCAGGCAGAGACCTCTTTCTTATGGCATGTTTGAATCCTCTGATAATTTCTTCTTTTTTTGAGTTGGACTCTTACTTCCATCATGCAGGCTGCAGTGCAGTGGTGCCATCTCAGCTCATTGTAACCTTTACCTCCCCAGGTTCAAGCAATTCTCCTTCCTCAGCCTCCTGAGCATCTGGGATTATAGGTGAGCTCTACCACACCCGGCTAATTTTTGTATTTTTAGTAGAGATGGGTTTCACTACATTGGTTAGGCTGGTCAGAAACTCCTAACCTCAGGTGACTTACCCACCTCAGCCTCCCAAAGTGCTAGATTACATGCGTGAGCCACTGCACCCTGCTGATAATTTCTTCTTTTGATTTAAGTCAATCTGAAGGCTGAAGATGCGTCACTGTGAAATTTAAGCAACCATCCCTAACTTCCTTCCACCCTAGACTGGCCACTGTGACCCACAGACTCTGGAATTAGAGGCGGGGGGATAACTGAATAGGAGGTCCACAGTGGATTTTGATTTATTTTGACAGAGAACATATAAGTAAACGCCTGTATTTAATCACAAGAGATTCTTAATTGGCTGTTGCACCTCTGCTTTTCTTTAATCGATTCTTCATGTTATAGCTAGAAGTGAGCATTTCAACATGCAAATCTGGTCATGCCACTAGCTCTTCAGAAACTCCTCAAAGCTTGTAGGACAAGTCCAAACACCTTAATGTGTGTATAAGGCCCTTTGTGTTCTGATTTCTGTTTATTTCACCAGCTACTTCAGTTCCAGGTTCTCTCTCACCTGCCATCTGCCCTGTTGTGTTTCCCTTTACCAACACACTTTCTCTTTGAGTCTAAGTCTTTTTTTTTTTTCCGAGACAGAGTCTTGCTCTGTCACTCAGGCTGGAGTGCAGTGGTGCAATCTTGGCTCACTGCAACCTCCGCCCCCTGGGTTCAAGTAGTTCTTCTGTCTCAGCCTCCTGAGTAGCTGGGACCACAGGCATGTGCCACCACACCCTGCTAATTTTTTGTGTTTTTTTAATAGAGACGAGGTTTCACCGTGTTAGCCAGGATGGTCTTGATCT
Organism: Cacajao melanocephalus; assembly: GCA_963573385.1. NCBI lineage: Eukaryota > Metazoa > Chordata > Mammalia > Primates > Pitheciidae > Cacajao > Cacajao melanocephalus. The sequence continues at coordinate 179,627 of CAUYLG010018050.1, forward strand.
CCTGACCTCATGATCTACCCACCTTGGGCTCCCAAAGTGCTGGGATTACAGGTATGAGCCACCGTGCCCAGCCAAGTCTAAGTTTTAATGCCACTTCCTGAATAACTAGGTTACAAGATCCCTGATCTTTGCTTCTATATCACAACACTTCGACAATGGAAGATGGCAATTCTAATGTAGCATGTTGTCCCACTAAGTACCCCATGCATTCTGTGTCAGCAGGGACCATGACTACCTCATTACTCCTTTATTTACAGAATGTAATAAAATTACAAATGCTTAGCCCACATTGTTAAATAAATGACTGGATTAATGAATGAATACATCTTTGTATCAACTTGGAGCCAACTTTTCAAACATTATAGACTAACTTAAACTCTTAGCTCATATTAATGCATTATCTTTTTGAAGACCAGAATGAGATGTTAGTGAGGAAACCCATATTCTCCTTTCATGAATTTCTGTGGAAGAGAGGACTGCTTCTTCTCTCCTCATAAGCTAAGAAGTGGTTTAGAACAAACACCTTGGCTCATCTTCTCTAACTTTCTTACTGTTCCCCGAGGGTGAGGAGTCATGAATTTGAATGGTGAGAACTCCGCTTCTAGTGGGCCACAGTTTTCTAGGGAGAGCACTACTCACAATAGAAACGCTTTTGTGTCTTGACCTCTTAGACTGAATGTGCTCAGATGCAGCAGGCATGTCTGCTCTCTAGTCCTTTCCTTTGCTTCTGATCCTCAAGCATTAAGTCCACTTGCGTGGAAGTGATGGCTGCCAATCTCTGGCTTCTTAAATGTGGCTAGAGAGAGAAGTCAGACAGAGCCAGCTATCTTTAATACAGGTTATAGTGGATTGAGCAGTGATCCCTCAAAATGTATGTTCAGTTCCTAACCTCCAGAACCTTTGAAAGTGATCTTATTTGGAAAAGAGGTTGTGTTAGGCTATTTTTGCATTGCTATAAAAGAACACTTGAAGCTGGGTAACATAAAGAAAAGAAGTTTAATTGGTTTATGGTCCTGCAGATGGCACAGGACACATGGCACTGGCATCTGCTGACCTTCTGGTGAGGCCGTAGGAAGCTTACAGACATGGCAGAAGGTAAAGGGGGAACAGGCATGTCACATAGTGAGAGCTAGAGCAAAAGAGTGAGGAAGAAGGTACCACACACTTTTAAACAACTAAATCTCCTGTGACCTGAGAGAGAGCTCGCTTATTACCAAGGGATGGCACTAAGCAAGCCATTCATGAAAGATCCGCTCCTATGATCTGATCACTTTCTTCCAGGCCACACCTCTAACACCGAGAATCACATTTCAACATGAGACTTGGAGGGGACAAACATCCAAACCATATCAGAAATCTGTGCAAATATAATGAAACTAAGAATTTTGAGATGAAATCACTCTAGATTTAGCAGGAGCCTCAAGTCCAATGATAGGGATCATTAGAAAGGCAGAAGGAAATCTGAGACAGACACATAGGAGAAAAAGCTACGTAAAAATATAGGCAGAGATTGAAGTTATGCATCCACATACAAAAGAGATCCTGGAGCCGCCAGAAGCTGAAAGAGGCAAGGATAGATTCTCATTGAGAACCTTCAGAGAAAGTGTGGGTCTCTCAACATGGTAATTTTGGACTTTTGGTCTTCAGAACTGTGAGAGAATATATTGTTTTAAGTCACCAGTTTGTGGTTACTTGTTAAGGTAGTCCTAGGAAACTAATACACAGGTGAGGGTAAGAAACACCTCTAACTTGCTTCAATTTAGCAGTTAGGAAGAACCCTACCCTGGACCATTATGAAGCTGATACTTGAATCCTTATTTGGCAATTTGTTCTTTCTGTATATGTCCAGTATAGAACCCTGAAGCCAGAAGGGTGAGTGGTCAGAGTCGAGGCTCAATGCCCACTCCGAACTTCTAGAAGGAGACACTGGCAAGGGCCTGGGCCTTCTGGTTCCTTTGTGTATCTCAGGCCTAGTTGGTGTATTGAAATAGTGCGAAGAAGTTGGCTCCGGAAGGATCAGTGGCTCTCCACTTATCCAGGTTCTGCGAGTCCTTTGAGATCTGCCAGGAATGGAGAAAATGGAGCATTTTTCTCTCATTCCTTGAAGTATCTTGATTTACTCCCTGGCAATTGGTACAAGTTCATTTCAAGTTCATTCAAGTATAAACTTGAGCTAGTTTTTAACTTGGGTTTGTGTCACTGTAACTAAAAGAACCTTAGTACAGCTTGTGAGCCTCCAAAGTAAGAATCCTTTCATAGCCTCCCTGAGCTGTTTTAAGAATCCATGAGAATGATCTATATCTCCATATGATGCACACACATATACATATAGATATAATTTTCATATGGGTCCTGTCTCAATCCTGATTTACAACTTAAGATTGAATCTGAACAAAACAACACTGAATTAAAAGATGTAAAGCTTAGACAAACGTAAGAAATCTACAAGAATTGCTTTTCTAATTTTTTTTTAAATTAGATTATTCAGTAGTTTAATTGCATAGTAACAGGAAACCAAAATATTATTTATCATGTAGCCATTATCTATGCATGTTATGACATCACTTGAAAATGACGTGACACAGAATGCTGAGAATAATGCAAAAGTAGTAAAGTTGGTGAATTATTGATTCAGATAGTCACAAAACTTTATGTTCTGCGTTGGTTGAATTCACTGCTTACCAATTACAGAAACTTAGATATAGCTCAAAATCTAATAGGCAGTTTCTCTTCTGTTTAGGTTCCTTTATTTCTTACCTTATTGTTAATAGTGTGGAATGATCAAATGATATAGAAAGCATACTGGGGAACTCTATGCAAAGGGCTATGCAGTGAACAGTTATATTTTTTGTCTGCCCAGAATTCCTTTCTTTGTGATACTTCCTGTGTAATACTGTGCAGAGATTGATGGAGAGCACCTAGTAATTAATCTTAAGCATACTAGATTATTCCACCAAATGGAATCGATGCAAATGCCAGATGTAGAAAGGTTTCTAGATACATATTGTTATAGTTATTTATGATATATATTTTAATATATTATAATTATGTATATTTTTAATTGCCATTAAAACTGTTTGGGTTCCTATGCTTCAAATAAATTCATCAGAGTACCTGTCATATTCCAGCAGGCACTCTTCTAGGTGGGGCTACCACAGTGAATACGACAATCATGGTCCCTGCCTAATGTAGTTTACACCCTAGTGAGAAAGGCAGGCAATACACATGAAAAAGAACAAAACCAAAAACAAAACTTTAGAATCTCTTTAGTGTGCCTCTTTAAATAATCAGAAAAGATCTTGCTGAGGAAACCATGTTTGGAGTGAGAACCAAATAATAAGAATGAGCCAATCTGGTCCAGGAGGTTAAGAAAGGGAAAAAGAAATATCCAAAGCAGAGGGAAGAGACAGAGGAATGGTCCTGGAGCAGAAATGAACGTAAGATGTAAAAAATTTAAAGTACAAAGGGAAGCCACTGAGGATTTTAAGCAGATGAACAATATAATCTGAGATATATTTTTTAAAGATTATGTAGATGAATGGCCAAAGTCTCTCAGAACCCAAGAATCTGACGCGTTCTTTTGACATAAACAGTTTTTCTGGTTTAGTATTTGCCATTAAAAATTTAGAATAAATGAATCCTCTTTTGGAACATTATTTTGAACAATTGACATTATTGGTATAAAAGTCCTCTGCAAAGAAAACAAAATCTAGGACCCATTGTCACTACTCTTCAAAGACAATCAGTATGGTGAATTGTGCCTAAAAGCAACCTAAAGTGTTTCCCTCTGTTCCATCCAAGCTTCTGTGAGCCCAGATAAGTTGGACACACACTGATGAGCTGGGATGGAGTCCTGTGAATGGAGTACCCAGCTGTGATTTGAGTGGTCAGGGAAGCACCAGCTTGCTTTCAGCCTCTTCAGTATGGAGAGCCAAATCACTCAGGGGCCAAGCAATTGTACTCCATGCATGGTTTACTACTAATTGTGCAACCAAAGAGGACTGGAGCACCTGTTTGCAATGCATGCTAGAGAATAGAAGATAAAAAACATTCCTACTAACATTGGTGATGGCATATTTTGGACAATATCAGTTCTTTAACCTTTGTGGAGACTACCAGGCAGATATTCCCATTTTAAATTCTCTTCTTACAATTTCATCAGAATTGATCTTGCACAAAAAACCTCCTAGACCAGAAGGATGCCTTTTGGCTCACCAGCCTCAGATAAGGACCCTGGATACTTCATTTCTTTTTCTCACTTTCCACTAATTAATAGATAGAGGCAAAAATGGAGATATAAATACTGCTGAGATAAAATTAGGCGAAGAGTGTTTGGTGTTTTGGTTTTTAATGGCCCTCAAATTGCACCTCTCTTTCCATTTAGGTTTTTAACAATTTGAAATGAAACAAAGGAGAGGCAATTGGAGGAAAGCATGTTATCTCATAAGATGGGAAGCCTAGTGATATGGTTTGGCTGTGTCCCCACCCAAATCTCATCTTGAATTGTAGTTCCCATAATTCCCAAGTGTCATGGGAAGGAGCCACTCCCATGATTCAATTCCAGTGGTACGAATTGAGTCATGGGGGTGGGTCTTCCCCATGCTGTTCTCATGATAGTGAATAAGTCTCACAAGATCTGACGGCTTTATAAAGAGGAGTTCCCCTACAAGCTGCTGGCCTGCCACCATGTAAGATATGACTTTGCTCCTCATTCGCCTTCTGCCATGATTGTGAGGCATCCTCAGCCATGTGGAACTGTGAGTCAATTAAACCTCTTTGCTTTATAAATTGCCCATTCTTGGGTATGTCTTTATTAACAGCATGAGAACAAACTAATATACACCTGGCATGAGAGCTCAGATTCCCAGAATATAGCAGGCTTAAGCTCCAGGTCTTTTATAAGACTGGACATAGGCAAGAGGGGAAGATCCTGCCCTAGAGGAGCAACTGAGGGGTAGGAGGTAGTAGCACACTCTATGGATAAAACTGGTCAGATTTGTTCTTCAGGTAAAGCCATGTTTCTGGGGCCAGTAAGTCAAGAAACAGAGGTCAGGTGTTACACTAAGTTAAATTCTTGCACAGAAAGGAATCATCAGGAATTAGAAATAAGGCTTCCCCTTTAATATTTGATATTGACTGCTTTTAAGTTTCAAATCACTAAGTTAATGAACAGGAGGGACAGTGGAGATTAAAAGAGATGTAAAACAAAATGGAAAAACAAAGTAAAATATTCATAAAAGAAAACAGCATACAAAATATGGACATGGGAGCAGTTAAGTGGTTGGATCAAGGAATTATGGAAGTTTCTGCAGAGCAGCATCTGATGGTTAAGTAATTTGTTTCTCTTGGGCAATGCATTGGGCATATGGATGTAACATCCAGTTACTGCATTCTGGTAATTCACTAGAATCTAAATGCATTAGAAGAAATAAAATGAGGAGAGCTAAGAGTTTTGTTGCCCTAACTTTTGATCTTTAACTTTTGGGATAAGTTTATTTGAGGAATCAGATGTTGTTCCATCTTGGATAGTGACCAATTATTAAAATCAGTGAACAGACAGAGAGCTTGACTGAAATTTTAGTTCCTAAATGATTTTTTAAAATGTAGAGTAGCAGGATCTACATTTTGCTGACTATGTGAGTTTGTGAGGACTTTACCATATCTGCATTTTACACTTATTCCTGGACCTGTTGGAGGATTCTAAATGTTCTTCTCTTTGCTTTTCTGCCATTTTCAGACTTATTTTCTTTAGGATAAGCAGAGCTAGAATTACACTGACTGCTTAGTCGCTTGTAGTTTATTTTAATCAGTTTTTTTTTTTTTGATGCTGAGCATTCATCTCATTAATTTTTTTAAAGGAATTCCTACTCTAAAGTAGACATAGTCTGAGTTGAATTGTAATTCCTGTTACCTACCTGCTGAGATCTTTTCCCACTAAGGCTCCATCTTCTAGCCATGCCTGGCACGTGACCTCAGCCAAATAGAATTTTGACTTTTTAAGTTAGTGACATGGTAATATAGTCGAATTTGAAGACCAGATTCATTTTGACATGGGGATAGGGGTTGTAGTGACAGGGGCAGGAGAGACATCAGTGTCAGTAGCAGCAGAAGAGGCATTGAGACCACTTTTCTTGCCCAGGGAATGATTGTGCTTGTTCTTTTCTAGTTTCAAACATTTCCTACTATTTCCTACTATTTTCAAATCTGATCTCTCAGCATCACGTTGAGTTGCCGGTGAATGCCTATTACAACTACCCCAAAAGCCCTTCAAGTACATCTATTCTGATTTCAAATAGCCAAAAAGAGGGTCAAGTTTTGCTTGCAGAAGAACTCCCACTGACGATGCTTGATCACCTTCAGGAGGCAATTCAAAAGTAGAATCTTTCTGATAAAAAAAATAGACTTTTTCATAAATGGCACTGTCAATCATTTCATATTAGTTGAGGGCTTGTCATTATCTAGGCCCTTGAGCAGGAAGATAAAAAGTACAATGTATGATACTCTATATTCTTCTGGAGCATTGAGTGGGATCGGGAAGAAAGTCATTAAAAATTGTATGAATAAATATAAAATTACAACTATGATAAATGATGTGAAGAAAAAAAACCCATGATGCTGTAAGAAATTATATTGGGTGGAATTAATCTACTCAGGGAGATCAGAAAAGACTTCTTCCTTAGTGATGGAGGCAGGATAAGTATTTACTAGATAAAGGAAGAGAAGAGGAAGAAAGCGGCCTCCCTGTGGAGTAAGGAACCCTAGAAAGAACAGATAGCTTTTGGGGTAAGGCATTAAAAATACATATTAAAATGCAAATTTTAAACGTGGGTGGGGAAAAGGAATGAAGCCATTATTTTTCATTATTAATGTAGTATAAATTAGTTAATCAGTTTGGCTGTATCTGGTAAGAATGCAGCTCCAATTAGCCACATTTGAAAGTGTATATTAGAGAATGGGAGAGTAGTCACTGCTTCCCTTATGATCAATCAAGGTAGGAAACCCCACAGTTACTATGTTAAAGCTTTCTTCCATCATCAGAGTTGATGAATCATTAGAATTCCTAGAAAAAAACGGAGGGGGGGCATCAACAAGACAGAGATGGTGTTGTCAGAAGAAAAATGGGGATGCTAAAAATACTCTTGCATAATTTTGCCCAGACTTGATCTAACAGAAAAAAAAATTACAAGAAAAACTGAGAGCAAAAATCATTCTCAAAGGTATTTGTTTTAAGCAATTTCACAAATGTCCAGTGCACTGAATTGTTTGTGCACCTTTTGGATTGTGTCAGGTAGTAGCCAAGCGATTAAGGAGAAGCATATAGCCCAGGCAGAGCGAAGCGTGAGTCACACTTCACTTGGCAATCGCTGGAATAAGTGTAATAATATATTTATATGGTATCATGCAGTTTTTAAAGAATGGAACAATATTTTTTCAATCTTCAAATATCCCTTTGAGGATAAAGAAGACACTATATATGTATATATTTACCCTACTATATATAAGAGGAAATTGAGGCTCAAGGAGCTTATATAACTTGACCATACTTCCAGGATTAGTAACTGGTAGTACAAGATAGAAAGTCAGTTCATCTGACTCATAGTCCAGGGCTTATTTGAAAAATTAGTTCATAAGTCCAATTCAACTTATCTTTTTCAACGGTGCTTCATGTTAAGAATTCAGCAAAAGAGATTTTATCACACTAGCCGGTGTACATGAACCAGTGTGGTCTAACCCCCCACTAGTAAGGAATTTAAGATGTTTAGCCTAAGCATGGAAATACTTACCAAGGAAAGGGGAAAAAGGAAAGTTACAACTATGATTTACTAGCTCTCTTTGCATTATTTTTCAGAAGAGTATGCCAAATTTTACAAGGTAGCTTAATTACCGGATGTGATGAAAGGAGAGATAAAGATCATGAGTTTCTTGATGTCCACACTCAACAATCACCAGGTTGTGGGATGCTTAAAGGTGCCAAAATAGAATATAAACATTAAGTTTATGTGAAGAAGCAGCTTGGCAAATACCTTGTTTCTGTCATCAAACCAACCATCTACACTAAAATACAGAACTTTTTAGAATTGTTCTCTAGTAGTCACATTCTGATTAGCATTGAAAGCAACTGAACACAAAAACTTAAAATGGTGGTGGAAAGGAGATCAACAACATTATGGATTTATTCAAGGAAATACCTGCATCTGTTTTCAAAGTGGGTTGAGGAAATTGATGTCTTCATACTGCCCTTATTTTCTATTGTTAAAGTATGATGAGTTCAACAGAATTACTGCTGTTGCGTAGAGATGAAGCTCCATTTTCAGAAGAAATTCACAAACTTTGATGAGTTTGAATGGGGCTTTAATTTTTGCACTTGCCTTTGATGAGGGTAAACCTCTCGATCATTGAGCAGTGCGTCATATTTGTGTAGCTAAGTTTTAAGAGAAAATGCTTTAAAAAGCTGCAATATTCTGAAATTTTACAGGACCAAATATGAAGCCCAGGATACTTGAACTTTCTGGTTCAAATTGAGATGTTTTGCCATTTAAAACAACCCCCAGAATTTTTGAGAATACAATGTGTAGAATACTAATATTCATACTAACAAAATTTTATTCATAGTTATGAGGCCATAACTTTATCAGTTGTCTGCATAAAATTGATAAAAATCTGTTTGGAACTCTCTTAAGTTAAAAATAAAGAGACATAATTTGTAAAATATTAGGGGATCCCATAAATATGGGTTTCTAATCATGTGATTTGCAACAATACCCTCAAATGAGGACACCCGTATCTCATTATTAACAGTTTATAAAATGACTGGTGAGATCATTTTGGCTATCTTTTTATCTTTTTTAAGAATAAGAAATCAACAAGGGCCATGATGCCATATTTATTGATTACTTTTTAATTCAACAAATATTTAAGCATCTACCTTCTCTATGCCAAGAAATGCTCAGTGTGCTGAGGAATACAGCAAAACAGATGCAACACCTGACTTCCTGAAGCTGTGATAGACAACAGACCTAAGTAAAATATCTAGTATATTAGATAGTCGATATGTGCTAAAGGAAGAAAATAAAACTGTAAAATGGTTTTGCAATTTTAAATACATCTCCAGGAAAGACTTCACAAAAAGGCAAAAAATTATTCTTCTGGACATCTGAGGGGGAAGAGCATTCTAGCCAGAAGAAATAGCAGATGCAAAGGCCTTACAATGGGAGCATGCCTGCCACATTATAGGAACAACAAGGAGATCAATGTGCTTGGAGAGAAATGAACGAGAGTGGAGAGAGGAGGCCAGTAGAAGATGGAGATACATGGTACCCGGTGTGGTGGGAGGAGAGGAAAGAATCTTGCAGGGCCTGGGGTCATTGCACGGAATTTGACTTTTACTCTCTGTGAGATTAGATCTTCAGTAAAATATTTACAATGAAATGCAGATATGCATTTGTAATTTTGAAACTTGACCCTGATACAAAGTATTTTAAACTCTAGTTTTCTGAATATATTTTACTGTGAGCATTTAGTTTTATACAAAACTTTTCTATTGGAATTTGGTTTTGATTTATAAAATTCAGTTTTTAAATGTCTTAAATGCTCCAGGGAAGGGTAAGTTAAATTCCTTTATAAAGGTATTAACTTTTAACACACTGGCTTTAAAAGTTTGGATTTTCCACATCAATTTTTGCTAAAGCTGGACACATAATTTTTATTTTTATTCAGTTTTTAAAGGTATGTGTGAAGAAACTTTAAAGGTAATTTAAATATACATTTTGGTAAATTTTCTTATAAGCTTAATTTACATTTATTGAACTGTTCTAGGCACAGGATTAAGTAATAAAAATATTACAATCTCAAAATTCCATGTTCCTGTTATTGTCCTTTTTAGGTTCTGGAAATAGGAGTTGGACTGAACAATTTCAAAGGCTCTTCCAATTTTCCAATTTCTAGAATTCGTATTCGAAATTCATAGAGGTTAAATCTTATTACATAAAAAGCCACAGAGATGGAATAGGACCATCTTTATGCCTGAGGAATTAAAGACTAGAGAATTTAAATGACTTTCTCAAGTTAGTTGCCAGCTTTATCAGGATGAGAACCCAGATGCCTCAGCATGTAGTTCGCTGTATTTCCAATGGGATCTCTGCTTTTCCTTAATTTCCTCACTGCCATAATTAGCATGGATGAATAACCAACGAGACGCTGTGATGCACCAGGCTCTTCCTTGAGGAATGGTTCTCTTTTTGACCTGTTCCTCCTGTTCTCACTTGGGTGCCTGTCACCACTCTAGTCCTTTCTCTTCTGTGTCCACCACAACTCTAATTCATTCTAGAGAATTTTGCTTTCTATCCCAGTACCCTGGAAGCCTTTTCCTATGTTTTTCTCAGGTCTGCACATACTGCTTCTGATGAAGCCTGATTTTCTTCCCATGTACACAAGAAAAGGCTCATCTGCCTCATTTACATTTCTTTGCAATTTCATCTCTGTGATTTTAGTCCCTAGATACTCTTCCCATGTGCCCTGCTCTCCAGCTGTCCATTTTTTGAATGATAGCGACGTTGGGTTTCATGATTCAAGTCTAATGGAAGTAACAGAAGATCAGGAGGTTAGAGTTCACATTAGCACTCATTTTTTTTTTCTTCAGAGTTCTGGCTTCATGCAGCAGACAGAAGGTGACTCTGGTCTGATTCCAGCTGTTGAAAGCCAGCAGATTTATTAGACGTGGGCAATCATTTTTATGCTATTAAAATTGGCAGGAAGGACTTTGCTATTACAAGCATTTTGAATATGAGATCTTGTCTTTTATATATTGCCACTTGCTAACAACATGTGGAATAAATCCTAGGTGGCCCAAGAGATTCTGAAACTAGCAATCTCCATTAATTTGAAAAGAGATAAGTGCTCCCTAAAATGATTTTCTATAAAGCTTTCCAGTTGCACATTGTCTTGCAAAATGGCATCTTTTGAAACTCGGCTTCTCCTCTTGCTTCTCCTCCTGTTTTATTTTGTTTCTAAAAATGTAAGTTACGTATTTTATTTTTATTTTTTTATTTTTCAGAAATTTTATTTTGTTAGTTAGGAAATATAACATGGTTTCTTCAAATTTTAGGTGGATAAATTATAAAACAATATGACCTTTGTTTACTTTCATATAACTATATATTAAGGTATTATTTCTTATATACTATTATTGCTACTTACAACATGTATCTTTTTTTTCTTAATTGCATTTTAGGTTTTGGGGTACATGTGAAGAACATGTAAGATGGTTGCGTAAGTTTCCTTAAGAGTTTAGGGGCTGAACTTCAACTGATAATGAAGTTTTAACACAAAATAGACTCTTTTGTGTTAAAACAACTGTTTCCTACATATCCTAAGTTGGGACCAATGGACATACATGTGGGACCAAGCTAACATTTTGAGTAGCTGAACCGTGACTTCAGGTAAAGTGACTCTGATGTCCAAGTCATCACTTTTCCAATAAAATAGGCCCTAATTTAGACTCTACTTAAAATTATGGACTTTGCAGTTACAAATAAACTCATCTCATTGGCAGATCAAACACAAGGTCAGTGTACCCTTGTAAAGCATCTGCCACAGAAGTACTCACTTTAGCATCTGCCACAGAAGTACTCACTGTGACCCATCTAATTTCAGTTTGGTTTCCTCCACAGTTAGATATTTGCCACATCTAATCAATCAAACTTTGCAGTTTCTTGTCTCTGCTCCATCCTTTCCATGCTATTGCTACTGATCTAGACCAGACCTTTATTTATTTCCTTCAGCTAGACTGTTAAAGCAACTTTAACTGTCTTTCTTGTTATCTCTCTCCTGTTTCTAGCCCATTTTATTAATTAATGTCAAATGGATCTTTCAAAACCCAAATCTATTGTTTTGTTCTCTTGCTGAATAATTTTCAACAGCTCCCGATTGCTTAGGCTTTTATAAAAATGTCTGATGCAGGGAGAGAGTGAAGTGTACCGGAAATTCCCTGAGTATTGGCATCAAAGAGACTTGAGTTCAAATCCCAGCCAAACCTATTTCTAGCTGGGTAATTTGGGAAAATTATTTCATATCTCTGAAATACAGTTTCTTAATCTATAATATGGAGTTGATGATAAATGCTTTATAGGACTGTTGGGAGAATTAAATATGATACTAGATGGTGATTGATAGGTACTCAAAACACAGAAAATGTCTGTCTTCCTGAGCCTTCTGTAGTATGTCTCTATAGACTTATTCCCCATTACTATTTTAATAGGAATACTGCATTCCAGCAAAACCTTGATTCTAGTCTATGATGTGTGTTCATATTAACCATATTTGGTGACAGCTTTCTTAACAATAGGGATGACATCTTTGTAGAATTCTTAGTGCTTTGTACATATCAAGTGTTCAATAAATTTGGAATTCTCCAGTTGGTTTTACTACCAGAAAGAGTTATTTCTCTTTGGTAAAATTTTAAATTGCATTTCTGACTCTAATTTATTGCATCAGGTCTGGGCAGGGTGAGCCTGTTTTCTCTGCATCAGATCCTCCATGGTTAAGCTGGTTGTCAAAGTCTAGATAGATATAGAGTTCTCCAATCCCTGCTGGGTACTTTGCCCCAGCCTTTTACAGCTTGTATTGAATATAAAGATTGGGCTCACTTTGATGTTGCTTGCAGTTTTCCTTTAATGGTCAGCAAGATAGAAAGGAGTGGAAAGGTTTTCTTTTGCTCAATTTGGTACTTGAGCAAAGGTCAACAATTCCTTGGGCAGGTCAGTCTGCTACTTCCACAAATGGTATGTGAGCAGTGGTAGGGAGGAAAACTGAGCATGTGCTAGGAGGGAAGTCACTGGTAAATGTGTCTGTCAGGTTTTGCTTGATCAAGTGTTTGTTATTTCTTGCAAAGAGAAAAAACAACCTTATGAAAAGTGCATACAATATAGAGTAGAAGGCATATTCAAAATTCCATGTAATGGTCCCTGGCATGTTCATTCCCCCTTGAATTAATATGACAATTTCACATGCATGGTGACATTTCACCTTCCATAGATCTCTGTGAGGCAGGCAGGGAATCTGTTAGATATACTCACTACCGCTCTTATATCTCTCATTTGCCACTTTCTGGCTTGAAAAAAGAGAAAAGAAAAAAGGAACCCTCTGAAGAACTATCAGGGAGTTTGCCTAAGGCTTTACTGTATGGAAGTGAGAAAAGAGGGCCAGACCCAGCATTTCTGGACCTGCAATACTTTCTAGTGCAGTGGAGAATGGAAGGAATTTGAACTCTGACCATAGGTGTCTGGTGACTGAGGCACAGTAAGAGACTTTGGAATGGACTTCCTAGGGGATCTCCTGAGGATAACAGTATACCATCTTTCACTGTGCTTGTGCAAATGATGAGCTTTAGAATAATAAAAATAGCTGTAGCTATTTACTTAGCACCCATCATGTGTCTGTAACTATATGTCTCTAACGCTGTGTCCCTATTCCTTCCTATAACCCTGTAATACAGGTATTGTTGAAAACTAAAGCTCAGAGAGATAAAGTTATTTGACAAAGGTCATGCAGCTAGTGAAGACCTAAATGTTAGGGTGGCAGACTGAGTTCAAATGCACATCCATCTAAAACGCCAGAGCCCGTGGTTTCGCCTCTACACTTCCTTTCAGTTTCCCCATGGATCCCCAGCTGACCCAGACTAGTTTTATGGCAGCCAGTCACAAAGCTCACCCTATCAATATGACTGGGCATATATATATCCATTTGATTCAGATGTTTTGAAGGAGTTTTCAACTGGAAGTTGCCAAAATGGAAATATCTACAGTAAAGCTAAGCTGCTGCTTCTTTCAGGTGGATGACAAAATAGGAGGGCATTCCAGTGCTGTCCCCATGATAATTTCCTCAGCAGTGACAGAATAGGGCATATATTTAAGACACTGGGAAGCACTACGTCTAAGGTCTAATAGCCAAGTATAAGAGCCTGGGAGTAAGAGATGGTAGATCTGACCCCTTACCTGTGACTTGAATTTCAGTCCCTTTATGTTTAAAGTGAGATAAAAGAATCCTTCCTACTCACCTTGAAGGGACTTAGGAATTATCCTGGAAGCCCATTAAGAAAACAACTTTCTAAACTGCAAGGCTTTTTGTAAAAACAGGGAGTTTTTGAACTTTCTGAGCCTCCGTGGTTGGCATGGTGGATCTCACAGGGAATGTGAAATTGAGAGAACGTATGTGAGAATTCTCTTCCATGTTCAGTGAAACCTAAAGTTATTTTGGTTGTTTGTATAAGCCTCCCCTACATCTTCAGGAACATAAAAGGAGGGTTCCTTTGAAACTGCTGTAAGGATGTGGTCATTCCTCAGCCCTGATAATGGCCTGTGGGAGCTTGAGTTATGCCCTCCCACAACTCAATTGTCACTCACTCTGGGAGGCAAGAGGATATTAAATATCAAAGGGATACTTCCCTGATGATATTTTTAAGTGGAATTTTAAAAAAAGAAAAAGTCAGAGAAAATATGATAGAGCCCAGGAAATGCTCTGCCATGTGCATCTCAGATCTATTCCTGTTTCTGTATACCATGCTGTGCTTCTCACATCCATGCAGTGACTATAATGTGTCCAGCATTATTCTAAGAAGTTCACAAATATTCATTGATTTATTCCTCACCTTCATCCTGTGGTGATGATATGATGCTTGTTTTATAGATAAGGAAATTGAGATGCAGGGGTTAATGTTTAAGTTAATAAGTAGGGGAGCCAGGATTCCAAGTCATACTCCGTGGCTTACACATAAAAACTTACTGAGTTGATTTTAAATGGCAAACAGGAACAAGGGCTCCTTGCTTCCTGTATCAGTTCTAAACAGTACTGTCTGGGTTTCTGGTCCTGCATTTTTAGAACCCATTCTACTTTATTTCCTACTTACTGTTGGATTTTTACTGCCATGTTCCTTTCTTCCTAAATCTAGTCTCCTTGTGTTCTGATGACTATTCCATAGCTAGTCCCACGTCCTTGCTTTTTATTAGATTATTTTTCCTAACTTGGAATGCTCTTCTAACTTCCCTTCTTCTAGTTAAAACTTACTCAGCTTAAATTCCATTTCAAGTTTTATCCATGAAAATTTTACTCATAACTCCAGACCTTGCTGATTTCAGTCTGTTTTAAATTTCTTTTGTGCTTCTTCCTAACTATGCAAAGAATAAGACATTTTAAAAAATTTTACATGTTAATGTTGCCTCCCTATCTGGGTTGACTTATGCTATGGCATACACTTTATTTTTAATCTCCTGCTTTTCCTAGCAAAGTGCTAAGAATATTCTAAATGTTCAGTAAATAACTAATTGAACTTTATAATTATCCAAGTGTTCCTGGCAGGAGTGTTTGCTAACCTCATTCATTAAGCTCATCATCTCAATTTGGTTTGTTGTATATTTGATGGCAAAAGGATCTCATCTCTGTGGCTACTCCAGTGGATTGGTCATGGCTGCCTAGAGCGTTACGTTGAGAATGGTTCCGAAGCATTATATCTTGCACATCTCTAACCAATTAAATAATTCTTTCCTGCTGTCAGGGGTGTGGTATGGGAAAGTGGGAGTGAGCCAACCATGAATTTGCTGACCCTAATTTGGTAAGAGGTAGAGAAAATAATCTGCTTCTGCTGGAAAGGGGTTAGATTTCAGCCTAAGGACACTGAAATATACATTCCTGATAAGTAGTACAAAGATTATAGCCACTCACATTGTTGATGGTCAGTTATCTATTGGGCTGATACCAAAAAGAAGCATTCCATTTTTCATGCACTTATTTGGTTTAAAGTTATACGTCCTACAAAATTTGTTTCTTAAACAGTGTTTATGAGGAATTACTTCTTATGGCTCGGTAACAACTCTAAAGATACATTTTGGCACCTAATAATTTCATTTCTAGAATTGGCTCTTTTATCACTCCAGAGCCATACTAAACACCCATATATTATACAAACAAAAACTGTGAACCTGCAGTTTCCTTTTGTGTTGCCCTAAGTTTGAGGCCCATAAAAATCAAAGACATCCAGTTGCCAAAGTATACAAAAACTTGAAGGCACTTTCCATCCCAATTGTGTGTTGAGGCAAATGTGTAATTAAACTTTATTCCTTGAAAGGACATTTGTCCACGATTTAGGGGAGAATTTGAACTATTGCACAACAATGGGAATATTTCATTTGAGAAAACTGTGGATGGGTTAATGTGTGGAAAACTATTTTATTATAAAAATCTGGTGTTTCTATCGGCCCAAATTTGTATTTTTGACATTTCTAGGCTTGCGTGTTTGCCTTTTCTCATTTGAGTTTAAAACTCAATAAAAACAAAAAACCAAACAAGGACATTTAGGAGTGGGCTTGAGAATGTCCAATACGCATTCCTCCTTTTCTTCTTCTGGCTTCATGGTTTTTATTCTGAGGTCACAAAAAAATTTGTCTAGCCAGAGCAAAAGGAACTAATCAGCCTAATTCTTTCTTGGGTGTTGGCTAATTCTCTGTGGATACAGGCTAGAAAAATCTGTTCATACCTCCAATGGAGTTCTCTCCTCAAACTGGGATATAAGAAAAAAATCACTGTACCCTGGCTTTAAGTCTGTGTCGGACCCCTGGCTTAACACGTGGGGATGGGTTTCTAGGATAGTTGCAACTGAAGGAGACCAAAGAGAATTGCGAGGTAAAGCAAGTACACCTTGCCTTGTCATAACTATAGTGAAGAATGTTTCTATTTGGATCTCAGACGAGAGCACAATTTGCCTGCCTTGTTTACTGTCATAGCCCTTGAGTCTAAAACAGTGCCCTGAACATGGTGTCTCTATAATATCTATGGAATGAATAAATAAATAGATAACTATATCACTCATTATGTGAAACTAAATTAAAGTAGGCCTTGTCTGAACATCAAAATCATGACCCATTGGTTAGTTAGGTTCACCTAAATTCAAAAGTTTCCATTTTCACAATCCTAAATGTTAGGAAGTTGGAAAGAAATAATTTAGACAAGTTAAGAAAACCTTGTACACACTGGATCTTAAAAATATGGCATTTGATGAAAAATTCTATGTACCTAATTGCAGTTAGAAGAGTAGACACATGGTATTAATCCCCAACACTTCTTTATACTAAGGAACTATTGAACTTCTTAGAAACAGACTTTCAGTACTAATCTGGCTACCTTTGTTTCATGCTGACTATCTCCATATAGTTTCAGTCTTCTGTTGGGGCCATATCTCTAGATATTGGTATAGGATACATTATAGAACACTAATTTGTGTTCAGTTTTATATACACAACTTTCTGTCTTGCACACGATCACTCCTCTTGTGCCTCCACATTGGCTTCTGTCTCAGTGTACATACACATGCCAGGCATCACATAGGCTAAAAATAAAGGGTTGGAGGAAGATTTATCAGGCAAATGGAGAGCAAAAAAAAGCAGGAGTTGCAATCCTAGTCTCTAATAAAATGGATTTTAAACCAACAAAGATCAAAGGAGACAAAGAAGGACACTACATAATTGTAAAAGGATCAATGCATCAAGAAGAACTAACGATCCTAAATATATACGCACCCACTACAGGAGCACCCAGGTACATAAAGCAAGTTCTTAACAGCCTACAAAGAGACTTAGACTCCCACACAATAATAGTGGGAGACTTTAACACTCCACTGTCAATATTAGACAGATCAACGAGACAGAAAATTAACAAGGATATCCAGGACTTGAACTTGGAT